>CAIGQZ010001313.1:3815213-3868431 GCA_903798205.1 Danio tinwini | reverse complement strand
TATATATATATATGGTCATATTTGCTATAACTTTGCATGAGCACATCAAGTTCAGCTGGAGAAAAAAAAATGTTGCTCTTTTTTTTTTCAGATGTTGCCATAGTAACTCGTAATATCTTCACTCCATTGAAAATGCCTTATAGTTGCGGTGTGCACGCTTAACTGAATTATTCTACTCAGACTTGATTGACTTAACTCAGATCAGCTGTTCTGAAACTGAAAACTCTGAGTTTTGAATCTCTCGGTAAGTCAACTCAGAATTTAGGTTTAAACTCTGAGTTGGTTGAACCTCCATACTGAAACAGACCCCAGGGGCTGCAGTTCAAAACACATGAGATTTGCAGAGTCACTGCAGAGTTTTACGATAAGGGAGTTAAAGGCCTGCAACTGTCTTAGCATTTAAATAATTCAGGTGAAAGAAATGGTTTGAAACGGTAATAAAGATACATTTAATGGATTTGGATTTTTTCATACCATGAAAAGTACGATTTTATTTTACATTTTATATTTAATTTCTGTGCCTAATTATGGCTCAACTTGACTCCCCAGAAAACCATAAACCACTATTGATTTTTTTTTGTATTTAAATTTTATGCATGATTCACTCCTCTGCAGGATTATCCCAACCAATCTAAATGAATAAATTCTATCTATACAGAGCTTTTGATCCTTCCAGTGAATCACAAATGACATATTACATTAAAACTAAATATCGCAATGTCATTTTTCCAATATCATGCAGCCAAAATACAAACCGTAAATCTATCTAACTCAAAGTGCCTGAGAGAAATGCTAATGGGGATTAATTTCAGCAGCTTGTACACTTTGAGGATGCGAGGATCACATCAGGACTAATGTAAACTAATCAGTGGGCAGCACAGGAAGGGCAAAAAAAAAAAAAAAACTAAACTTGCCAGAGTTCTGACACACAACGCACACTAGATAGCAAGTCTGTTTTGTGGTTTGAGTACTGGACCCACTGGTTTGGTTGGGTTAGTTGGATCACTAGAACCTAAAAGATCACCATTATGCAGCAATGATCAAAAAACATCCTATCAAAGCATTTGATGATCTGTTTTCTTTTATGAGTTTCCCTTGAACAGGAACTTGAGGTTTGAGATCACTTTTAACTTAATTCTTTAAACAGCCTTTAGTTTTACTTAGTATCAGCTTCACAACAAAAACTCTTTCTACAGATTATACTGGGAAGAACTGCGATAAAAAGTTTGTATAAACATACAGATGAATAAAGAAGTAAAATAGAAATGTTAAACAATTTCTACATTCACAGTGATTAACCATTCTTTTACTAGTTAGGGGATTATTGGAGGATGTTCTCTTTCTGGAAAGCACTGTAGTTAGGCCCATTTTTGAAGTTATGACTATAATTTGAGCAATTTTTGTGGTAGAAAAAGCTTTGAGAAATCTGCATTTTCTAGTATATTAATGACCTCAACAGTTCACAGTCATTGGCCCTATTCAGTGCTATGATACTACTTAAACTATTATTACTGCTGCAGCATATAGTATAAACACTCGCCAGCCACTATATTAGGTACACCGTATTAGTTCCCCTTTTTGCCTTCAGAACTGCCTTAATCATTCGTGGTATAGATTTAGCAAGGTACTGGAAATATTTCTCAGAGATTTTGGTGCATATTCACATGATAGCATCACGCAGTTGCTGCAGATTTGTCGGCTGCACATCCATGGTATGAATCTTCTGTTTCACCACATCCCAAAGATGCTCTATTGGATAGAGTTTTGGTGACTGTGGAGGCCATCTGAGTATAATGAACTCATCGTCATGTTTAAGAAATCAGTCTGAGTTGATTAGCACTTTATGACATGGTGCGTTAACCTGCTGGAATTAGCCATCAGAAGATGGGTACACTGTGGTCATGAAGGGAATGGACAAGGTCAGCAACAATACTCCGGTAGGCTGTGGCATTGACACAAAGCTCAATCAGTAGTAATGGGCCCAAAGTGTGCCAAGAAAATATCCCCCACACCATTACACCACCACCAGCCTAAACCATTGATACAAGGCAGCATGGATCCATGTTTTCATGTTGTTGATGCCAAATTCTGACCCTTCCATCCAAATGTCGCAGCAGAAATTGAGACTCATCAGACCAGGCAACGTTTTTCCAATCTTCTATTGTCCAATTTTGGTTAACCTGTGCAAATTGTAGCATCAGGTTCCTGTTCTTATCTGACAGGAATGGCACCTGGTGTGGTCTTCTGCTGCTGTAGCCTATCCGCCCCAAGGTTTGTAGATGGTCTTCTGCATACCTCGTTGTATCGAGTGGTTATTTGAGCTACTGTTGCCTTTCTAGCAGCTCGAACCAGTCTGGCCATTCTCCTCTGACCTATGGCATCAACAAGGCATTTGCGCCCACAGAACTGCCGCTGACTGGATATTTTCTTTTGTTCTAACTATTTTCTGTAAACCCTAGAGAAGGTTGTGCGTGAAAATCTCAGTAGATCAGCAGTTTCTGAAACACTCAGACCAGCCCATCCGGCACCAACAACAATTCCACGTTCAAAGTCACTTAAATCACCTTTCTTCCCCATTCTATTGCTCAGATTGAACTGCAGCAGATCTTCTTGACCATGTCTACATGCCTAAATGCACTGAGTTGCTGCCAAGCGATTGGCTGATTAGAAATTTGTGTAAACGAGCAGTTGGACAGGTGTACCAAATAAATTGGGTGGTGAGTGTATACCAGCCTTCATAATCCACATCGTTTCAAAGAGCAGCTTTGCAGAAAATATATGAAGCATTCTCAATTCTCTAGCCATGGCCTAAAATCCACAAAACTCATTCACTATTCAGTGTTACAGGTCACAACCCTCTCACAAACATACAGAATCAAGACAGAGAAAATAATAAATGTTTAATAAAAACCTTCACCAGGACCACATTTAGACCTGAACATCCTCCTTATGTGTAGAATAGTAGAATCTCTACAAACAATGTCAATGAATTACAGTGACAAGACTAAGTTAAACAATTACAGCATCTGAAAGACGAGCCATTTTCTGAAGCAGTCGCACACATTTTGAAAAAAAACTGAAAACATCCATGCTAAATTTGGATACTCTCACAATGACCGGCTTCTAGATCCAAGTGAAAGTGAGAGCAGGGTTTTACTATTGTTGGCCCCAAATTGTGGAACAGTCAACCTCTTTTCTCTTTCAGGCTAATCTCCACACAATCATTTTTTAAGGAAAATCTAAAACTTCACCTTACAAAAAGGCCTTTAACCCCAGAGTGCTTTCTTTCTCTCTATATATATTTTCCATTTTTATGCCTTATATGTTGTTTTATTCCTTTGATTTTATTTGCTCATTCTTATTCAGTTTTGATTTTACAATTGTCCTACAACAAAATGGTCAACTACACTGTAAAAGTTGACTAAACTAAAAACTGTAAGGCAACTTGTTGCAGATCTTTTTTTGGGTTGACTCAACTTTGAAACCAAGTACTGCACTTGATTCGATTTATGTTGTGTAAACTAAAAAATGTCCTGAAGCTGCTTGGCTTAAAATTAAGTTGAGTCAATTATTATTATTTTTTTTACAGTGGACTGTTGTTGTGTTTGGATGGCTCTAAACTAAAAAAAATCTTCGATGCCAATCTTACATTTAAACCGCATGTTAGTAACACGGTCAAGACATGGTTTTTTCATCTGAGAAACACTGCCAAACTTCGTCCCATGTTGCCCTTTTCTGTTGCTGAAAAACAAATTAACACCTTCGTATTTTCCTGTATTGACTACTGTAACGCTTTGTTGGCTGGAGTTCCAAAAGCTAGCCTGAGCAAGTTACAATTAGTACAAAATTCAGCAGCTACAATTCTGACTAGAACCAGTACAATTGAGCGCATATCTTCTATTTTGAAAAAAAATGCACTGGCTTCCTATAAATTTTTGCATTGATTTTTAAATTCTCAAGCTTGCGTAGAAGGCCTTGAATGGTCTAGCACCACAATATTTATCTGAGCTTTTAATCCCATATCCCATATACCCCTAGATGCTGTTTTTTAACTGCTCAGTCAACACAGCTAAAATCTAGGGAAGACCGGGCATTCTCTACATTGGCAGCTAAATTGTAGAACTCTTTACCCTCTGATATTCGCAACGCAAAATCCCTGAGTATTTTTAAATCAACACTTAAAACTTACTTTTTAGGGTAGCTTTTATTTGTTTTTTATTGAAATTTTTTATCTATTATTATTATTATATGTTTTAATAATTTTTTACTTTTGCATTTTTTGCATTCATCCTTGTATGTATTATTATTATGTTGTATTGTGTTATAGAAATACAATAAAGTGAAAGTAAAAAGTCATTCAACACAGGACTAAAGGTTTTGATGTATTAAAGCAAAGCTCAAGTAAAAGGTGAAGCTTGCAGCAAAGTCAGCTGAGAGATTATAAAGGAACAGATCTGCAAATTACGTTCATATAAGGTGTCGACTCTGTTTTACAACACACACTTTAAAAACCTGGGTGGGGAAAAACCCATTGATGGAATGGTGGTCTTGGATTACGTTAGAGAGACTGTTTGTGTGTGTGTGTTATTAAATGCACAGAGAGAGAGAGAGAGAGAGAGAGAGAGAGAGAGAGAGAGAGAGAGAGAGAGTGTGAGCGTAGTATACTGGTTACAAAGTTCTGTGCAAGTAACTAGACACACACAGTGCATGTGCAGGATTGTGTATGTGTGTGTATGCGTGAGTTGTTCCGACAGGTGGAACAAGCAGGTGATTTTTACAGAGCCAAAGACGGGGAAGGAAATGTACTGTATGCATTCAATACACACATGCACTCTCAGACAGTTCCCTGAATCTAAAGGGAAGACCCATTTGCTTTGGCATGAAACTGCACGTCTGCACAGAAAAGGTTGATATGGTCGTAGAGAAGCACAGATTCAATGCACAAATACTTTAATAAATGGACTGTAGGCATTGTACTATTATGAAAAATGGATGTTTATTTTAAGTTTTTGCATGCGATACAATTATTAATAAATGAAATAAATGAATGTTTGCCTTTTTCAAACAAAAAAAAAGTGCATGTACATTTTAAACATGCTACGTTGACCAACACATTCTGAAATTATCTCCATAATCTTCACCAACAAATGATCCAATGTAAATATAACTTAATGCTTAGTCAGCATATTTATAATGCACAACCATACAAAACATTAGGTTAAAACCTCCTCTTGAGTCCCACCGATGGGGCAAAAATTACCTCTTCACAAACTGTTAAAAAATTACACGTTGTCGTAATCTCAGACATATTGACCTTACTCTTCAACGCGGAAATGCACTCGTTTTTGCGATTGTTTTAGAACTTCCGATTCAGTTGCCTATGGGAGAAATGACTAAGAATAATAATAATAAATAATAAACGGCTGAAAATGGTCGAACTACTCGCTCCACAAACAAGTGTTTGCATGATTATACAGACAAAATAAAATAATGTAATAAGAAAACCTCAGTTTGCAAAATCAAGCAGCAGAATGAGCTGTTTTTAACGTCTAAAAATGAATGGAAGTGAATGAGACCGGAAGTCTCGAGCCAAAACGATTAAAATGGCTGCGCCCCCTCGTACGCGGAGAATAAAGTGAATATGGTATTGTTTTAAAGCTTAGAACTTCAGCTTTCAAACTATGTCCATCATTTGTATTACACAGGAGAAGATACTACAGTTTATATTTGTACGTTCCCCCCGCATGATATCAAAGTAAAGGTAAGACTCTCGTCTTTCATTTAAATCCAGTTTTAAGCTTCTCGGATAATTCTAGGCAAACATATATACATAAATCTCTCGCTAAAAAAACTATTATATATTTTTTTTATTTAAATGCATTGCAAGTTTTAGAAAAATATATTAATAGAATTCATTATTGCATTTTTTTTTGTTCAGAGTGTTTTCTATAAAATGAGACCATTTTCATACATTTATTCCAATGTATGCATGTGTAGGAGGCTCTTAAATTTAGGTGTCATATGTGCAAAAAACTAAAATATGGAACTTAAAAGTACAAATCCTAACATTGGTTAAATCTTTATAATTTTTTTCCATATAAGATAGCAAAAAAAATATTTTCCTCATTTTACTGCCGCCTGGTGGAAAAAAATGAAACCAAAAAAATACATACATAAACAGATTACTTTTTTTGTGATTACTGTATAATTATGAAATAACACAAAACTAAATATGCAATATTTTACATGCATCTTAAAATGTAGAGGGTTTTCTTTCAAATAAGACTAGTTTTATTCAGCTACTTTAAAGTATGCAGTCAGGGCACTTTTAGAAAGATACATTTTAGTAAAAAAAAATTAAAAAATCTAAATATGCTGCAGAGCTCAAGTATAGGTAGCAGATGAAGAGAAAATCTGGTCTTATCATAAACTAATTTAAAAAGGCCAAAGTTAGTTTTACAGTTGGAAAAAAAACGTACCAATTCTGAGATTCATTTGAAATTTGGGAAACATATAGGGCTTTATATGCATTTTTAAATTAAAAGACAAAACAGAATAAAAGTTTTGCAGTAACGCTACAGATTCATCCATCAAGTAAAACTCAATATTGTATATAAATGCAATAGAAGTGGGGCTGTGCAACATATCAAAATTATTGCAAATAAGCATATCACAATAGTTTGCATTGCAACAAATGAGAGACTTAATACAAAGTATCGTTGTGTGCCTGCCAGTTGTACGCTCTCTAAAAGACTTCTCAACACACCATGCAGAGCGGACAAGCCGTTTGGTTACACTTTATTTTGATGGTCCTTTTGTTGAATTTAATTTTCATTGTATCTACATGCCAACTAATTCTCATTAGATTAAAAGTGGACTGTTAGTTTGGGGTTAGTGGTAGTTGCCATGTACTTGTAAAGTTTCTTATAGTCAGTTAAATGTCTGTTTAGCAGCGGTATATTAAGCAGACAGTCTACTAATACTCAAACAGACCATCGAAATAAAGTGTTACCAGCTGATTTTTTTTTTTGCCCAAAAGTCTTTAACAATTTTAATATAGATGCTGAAATATAGTATTACCAAGTATTCAAGACATGTTAAGGAGTTAAGCATGTTAGGCATTTTTGTTTTCCTAATTGTTCTTAATGTATTTAGGCTAATATAGCTTTTTCCAGTGGAGCAAAGTGGAGATGATATTTTTTTTTATTTACTATGTTAAAATTCATGATTTTCTTTATATGGCTGTTCACTCTCAGAGGTTGTAGTGATGCTTTCCTTTCCCCGAAATAATATAAAACGTGTTGGTTATACACTGTAAAAAAATGCTATGTTAAACAATCAATGTGTGTTGGGACAACCAAAAGAAGTTAAGTTAGCTTATTAGTTTTTACAATTTTAAGTGGATTGAACATAAAACAATTAAGTTATCCCATCAAAAATCTCAATAATTGTCTGTTTCAGCTCATTTTAAATAAGTAGATTAATCATCTTTTTTGAGTGTGCATTTTTTTAGATATTGTATTTAGTGATTTAACGATTCACCTGACTCACGATTCGATACGATTCATGATACTAATCTAACGATTCACAATTTAGTCATGATTTTTTAACAAAACTATTTGAAACAAACTTAAGGTGAAAAGCCCTTTTTTTTAAATGTTGCACTTTTTTTGGCAAAATAATATATTTTCTATTTCTAAAGACACATTATAATAAACAAATTAAAACTGTGACTGTGCTGGTATTTGACATTTTAAAAAGAAATATCAGCATATCTCTGTTTTCTGGCATAAGCTGAGGTCATTGCACATTTACAATGTTCTCCGCTGAAAAAACAATTTCACTGGGGACTGAGATGGCTGGTGTGGAGAGGAAAGACATTTTTTATACCAGAAAGCAGTATGTACAGAAGTGGTCAATAGGTCCTCTGATTTAGGGGACTGGCCACTGGCATGATTATAAAATGACTAATTATATAGTAGGATAAAGACAGGAGTTATGGAGGTGAATAATTAAAATTGCTTGTATTATTAATTATTATAAGCATCAGTGTGATACGCTTTTTTATTATTCAATAATAATAAGCAAATTATTAAAATCTGCATAAACTAATTTAAAAAGGAGAGGGCAAAATGTATCTAATACCTGGTTCTGCAACAGAACAACTTTCTCTTTCAATCTGAAAAGCACCTTCACACTTTCACTATAAAAGCACTGATGCACTGTGTGATTTCTGTAGCACTCCTCGGAGCAAGCTGAGTTGCAAATCATCCGGTCCATGTAGTTTGGTTTATTAAGTTTTTTGCATATAGACGTCTGTGGCCGGATGTTTCGTTGCAAAACCGCCCAAATTTTCACTACCCGCCTATGTCATTTTTCACCTGCACAATCGAATTCAAAACCACCCCCTCTGTTTAAAACATGTATCGCGATTCATTCAACATTTCTACCAATTTGAACAGTCACATATTTGAATCGATTTTTAACCGACACACTGTGATTCGTTACATCCTTAATTGTATCGCATGATGAATATATATAATTTTTTTCAATATTGCACAGCCCTAAATAGAAGCAATAGACTCGTGTTTTTTGTATTCCATGTAATAATGCAAACAAAGCATATTTAAATTACACCGTAAAGCTGTGCAATTAATGAGTGTTCAATTTGTAATTGTACTGAGTGCGTTTTACTTTTTTTTATTTGTTTGTATTTATTTGTTTGTAAGCTTGGTTGTATAAATGTGCTTTAAAAATAAACTCTAATGCAACCTGCAACATCAGAAATTTCCAAAAAACTGGTAAAAACTGTCCCAAGCACAAACAAAACTTAATTACTCTGAACACAATCAACTTGAATCTACAAGTAATGGGCATAACAATATATTCTGATCAGATGTTTAATGCGATCACTAATTACTAATGCCTCCTGCTTCAATCAAGCCTACTAGTCTCACCCATGTCCACATACAAACAACACGGAAGACAACAAGCTAACACACAGACATGTACAGAATGCCCAAAATACATGGCGACCACCCGCACTTCTCTATCACTCACTCTGACAGCTCTCTCTTTCCTTCTCTTGCTTTCTTCCTGTGTCGATCACTCCAAGGAACCAGAAATGAGTTGGTATTGAAATCAATTGAGAAAGTAAAGCACAGACGGCTCATGAGAGTGTGTTATGTGTACAAGTGAACAGAGCTGCAGCTCCACTGAGGAACACATGAGATCAGGTGTCTGAGCTGAGCCCACGGAAACACGGACGGACTCTGTGTCTAAAGTCTATTTTCTGCCTTTCCCATTTAAACCCACAAGGTCAGAGGCAGAGCGTAGACCCCCGAGGAGGAGGGGTGGGAGTTTACCATGGGAATGAGGCGCTGATGATTTGTCTGCGTGTGTCACGTTTGAGCTTCACAGGCCTCTCTGCTGAGCAACTCACTGGACTGGAAATGTATCTATGGCGGACAGAACACGTGGCTCAGAGAGAGCACTCGATAAAGACCACAGTGACATGTAGGGTTATAATTAAAAACATGTACTTTCTATGAATTGCCTTTTTTAAGAGTTTACATTTTTGCCGAAATGGTCGTGCAGAAAAGTAGCCAACTTCTTGGCATGTTTATGTTTGCCTTATATAAAATGAATGTCATGCAGCATCAGCAGTGTGACGGCCAGATGGAGAGGGTTTCCCACGCAGCTGAGAAACAAAAGCCTGCATATCTGTATTGATGCTGCTCAGGTTGTCACAACCTACTCAAAGTTTCTGTCCTCCTCTAGGCAACATTTGTTTAGCTTTAATAGTCTTTAGATGGTTTGTGTTGCTCAAAAGAGTCAGATTTGAGGCGAAAGTTTTTCTTATACAGTCTCTTTTAGGCATGGGCTGATATAGGATTCTGACAGTATAGTAACCTTGAATAAAAATATTATGATTTCACAGTATTGTAATCAATGACTGTAAAAAATATGGAAAACGCGACAGCGCCTTTTTCCGTTAAACGCTTTGAATGCAAAACGCTTCATGACAGGCACAAACTGTCGCAAAAAACTACTGAAATTGGAGCCTGGTCATGCCTGATAGAGCCAGAGGTAGAACCGCAGAATCAAGCTTCTATTCAAACGCCTGTACGTCAAACCAACCATGCCCCCTCTGAACTTCTCATTTGACCACCTGTATCTGCACTATAACAAAGGCTCACTAAATAAATATAAGCACTTACATTTAAAACAGGCAATAATACACAATTCAAGGTTTCCGCTACATTTATCCTTCCATGGCGGGGCGCCACACCAAAATTCATTACACCACAGCTACATTACAGCTTCTCAATCAAACCTTTCAGTGTTTTTTTTATAGCGGGTTATAATGGCACCAAAACGTATTAAAAGGTAAATTAATTATAACAGTGCAAACTTTTCTGTAACCGTAGTTGCGCTGTGCGTTATTTGTTTAACGCTTTAAGGTGACATACTGACTGACTGACAGGTGCGTGAGGCCAGCAAACACGACGTATAGCTTTCAGTTAGGATGAACACAGTTTCCATAATTATACTTTTAATTATAGATAAAAGTCTATGGTTCTGCATACAACAAACAAAGACTTTATCTTGTTGGAGTTTATAGCCGTTTCACTTTACTTAAGGATGCAGGCCGCTCTGTAGGTCTTTTGGAAACATTCATAAATATTCCTAGCAAATCTAATTAATATTGGAGACTAACCACATAAACGCGCTAAATTGCACAGCAGCGTTTATTTGAGTGCGCACAAGAAAATCTGCACTCAAGCAGCGTAGCTATTTGAGGGCATGCAAGAAGTTTTGTGCACGAGCAGAGGAAGTCGACGCGCAAGCAAAGAGATTCACATGCTCGTATTACATAAATGCGATCTCGATTTGTAATACTGCGCTCACGACATTTGTCATTAAATTAAGGTAGTTGGTAGATCTCTGTAAAAGGCCTGTTTCCACAGCTGGAAAAAAATCCTAGAGGAAACACTGCAATTTATTAAAAACTGTGAAGTAAGCCGTTTTTAATAATTTAATAAAAGCAAAATATGTTGAACTGCAAAATAAACTATCTTTCATACACTCTAGCCTAAGTTAGACTAACTATGAAAAATTTAGTAGTTTTAAAACCATGGTAAACCTTAAATTTATTCATTTATCATCCCATGCCTAGTCTCTTTATATTAAGCAGGAATGCATGATTTATTTATACATTTTTAATGTTACGAAATATTTAGATTAAATGCCTTTTTAATTTATTAATTGAATGTTTTTATTCTTTTAAACATCCTATTGACAATTATTAATATTTCTTTTGTAAATCAAAAGAATCATCTATTAATCTGATAATTTTTGGGTTTGTGATTGGATCATTTCTAAAAAAAATTATTAATAAAATAAAAACATGTTATCAAAACCAGAAAAATTTCTGATGGATCCCCCAAAATAGGACTAAATTATATTTTTAATTATTTAAAAACTTTATCATTGTTATTTTCTTTTTATTATATTAGAAACTATTACATAATATTTAAACCACCATAATTTCCAGTATGATGACAGTGCCATCTATTGGCAAATAGATTTTGTTTCAAATAAATAGTTTACATCCAGCTGAAATGTGTACACGTAAAAAACATGACACATTTAGCCGAAGTCTGATTTTCTCTCTCTTCCCTGTTCATGATTATCTTGACAGTTCATTTCATAAAGAAACACTTCACACAAAAATGTCATTTCATTTCTCATGTCATTCCAAAGCTGAATGGCTTTTTCCATTGTAGCATAGCAGAAATATTTTGTCCTATCTACCATCTCTTTGGGTTGTCAATTATCTTCTTTTCGCAGAGGAAAGAAAGTCAAACTGACTTGGAATAAAAAATTATGTAAATAATGAATATTTATTTTTGTTTTTAGAACTGCAACAACAATTGGAATGCATTAATTGTGTCCATGCATAATGCAAATGATAGCTGTCAACAGATTCTTCATATTGCTTTCAACACTCATTTTTGCAAATTCGACAAAACCACATCTAGGCAGGCCAGCAAGATAACATTATCTTGGTGAAAAATCAGCAGCCTCAACAACGTAGAATACATCAAAACAAACAAACAAACATTCAAAGTTGCAACTTGCAAGGCATAAAAATAACACCTACAAACTGACCCAACCTCTTATTTGTCATACGAGTCATATATGTTATGTTGTCGAACACTGTAATAGTAGAGTTTAAACCTGAACATTTCAGAGATTGATTTTATCAACTTTACTTTCTGCAGATGAACAGCCACTCGATCTACAGTCTTCAACAATTCTACTTGCATCTACTTCATCTGTCTGTGGTTTGTACTTTACGGTGATGCCCTATTGTTTACACTGCATTACACATTTTTTCCACAAATATAACTATATAACTACCAATAGGGCTAGATGGTATGACCAAATTTTTATTTCACAGTATAAGAAAGTTTATTTCATGGTAAGAATATCTTTTACAAATTGTTCTCAGATATGTTTCAAATGTAAGTTAGACATTGGCACAGTGATGCATGTATTTTGGGACTGTGACAATCAAAATGTACTGGAAAGAGATTCCCAAAAATTATTGGAAAAACTTTTGCTTTGTACCCAAAGGTATACCTTCAGAATTGTACAGTGAAACTGTGTTGTGATTGTGATAAAGAATGTGTATTACATTTTGTATATACTTGGCCCAAAAAATATATTATTATTAACTGCTCAGATACCTTTAGTCAATATGTGGCCAAGTCAGGCGACCACACTTTTACCACTGGAAAAAATAACCTACGATTTACATCAAAGGTCTGAGGTGTCCTGGTGCATTTGGTTCTCCCTCTGGAATTTTCTGGAGGGTACTCATGGACTGTGTCTTTCTAAATTTGTTTTTTTAATTTCATTTTATTTCGGTCTTTGCTTTCAAGCATTTGTATGCATTTGAATGTCAAATAACAAATGCTGTAGTTGTTGTCATGAGATACCAGAACCACTGTTATTTTGTTGGAAAAATTCATAAAAAATAATAATAATAAAAAAGAAGAATATGTTTTACAACATAGTTTTTTATAAAGTGTAGTTATTCCAGAAAATTTACAAAAGGGCTTTATATAATAAACAAGCTTGGATATTTAACAAAAGAAAAGGACTTGATCTTATTAGATTTTGTATTTTATTTTTAACCTTTTAAATATAGTAAACAAAAACATTACTTTAGATAAACAACAAATTCCACTGTATGTACAGTTTTATATGGACAGACCTTATTATTATAAACATTTCTCAAATAACATCCTCTCATAAAATAAATCCCAAGTAAGTAACAGGAAAAGAAAACTTCAATAAGAAAATATAGATATGTTAACACTAAGGAAATATACAACTGTTTTTCCTTGGTTTACATGTAAAAAACTACATTTAAACCATTAAAATTATTATATAAATACTGAAACTAAGTGATCAATTTTTAATGAAAATATAAAGCAATAGGGTATATGGAGAAGGACTTTTAATTTTCAGTAACCCAGTTCAAGCGATTCCAGTAAACTGTCTTTCCATTACAAAATCGCCACATTTAAGATCAGATTTCTTTACAAATCAGTGATTTAAAAAGTGGGTCTCAGAATGTATAAAGAAGCACTGCATAAAATTCCATTGCGCCATGTCTTTAAAATATGAAAATTTATTTTACCACAGTATTTTTAATAGAGTTTCTGCGTTTATCTGCTGCACCTGCCGGCACTTGTGTTTAAACAGCTTTTCATCACATTTTGAAATTGAAAGTGGTCACATTAACCTTTCACCTGTTTTTCGGTAGTGGAAGAACACCTGCTGTGCATCTAGCCCTTTGACAACACTTACAGGGTGCACTCACACTATGCTATCCTAATCGTGCTCAGGCGGTTGGAAAAGGTGTGCCAGAGCGCGGTTTGGTTGGTCTTTGGCACGGTATGCTTGAAGTGTGAGTGCAAAGCGTGCCTGAGCCCGAAACTGAAGATGCAAAGTCAGTTTTAAGGGACTGTTTCATATGGATTTATTAATCATTCTTACTTTTAAATGAACGCGACCTGTCATTGTTTATTAAAGATAAAAACCCCTCGCTACACCTTCAGCAAACCTCCTAATACATGCAGCACAATGACTTTCATGATATTTTATGAGACTCAAAAGTTGTGTATCTTTTCAGCAAGAGATTTGACTGCGTGTCACTGCATCCCAAATAACTAAAAATAATACAAAACAATATAACTAAAGCAATCTCCACTGTTCTGAGCGAGAGCGCTTCTCTTCCTGTTAAACTGAACAGTCGCATCTTCGATGAAGCGTGCTCCGGCTCGGAAAGTAAATGCAAAGTGAGTGCAGGCCATCAGGGGAAAGGACAGTGTCCTTTTGACAGTGGAAACGGCCATAAAAACGTATCAAACCATACCGTACCAAAGTCCCTTTAAGGCAGGTCATTTCATTCGGCAGCCATCTTTGAAACGCCTCTCTGGCAGTATGCTCGGGCATTCTGTTTGAATGGGGAACATCATATTCTCCAAAACTATCTGCCAAGCTTATCATTACATTTCATATTACGAATAACCAATAAAATTAAACAACAAATGTCTTTTTAGTTTAATTTCTAAATGTTCGTATCACACAAAATCTGCAGAAAATCACGTCTGATCTGAGCCCCTTCCCTGGAGAATTGTCATTCTATAGAGATCGCTGTTTGGCTCCTGTACTAAAGGGTGAGCTTTATTTGCCATATAGCGATCCCTCATTGGCTCCTGTACTAGAAGGCGGGGCTTCGTTCGCCATATAGACAGTTACACTTTTCCCCATTTAAAAGTATACGAGTGACATGTCTTGTGTATTCTATCCGCTTGTTAAATGGTGACGTGTTGGTGACGTATGTAATACTGTTTCCAGGTCCAAGCCGCCACTCATTTGAATGGACTAAATATTTGTTTATGATCACTTTTTATTCATATCACACATTAAAGTGAGTTTTATATAAAGTCATTGTGTACGCAACAATCACTGGGCTTGCTGCATCACAAATACCAAAATTTTAGCAATTTATAAAAAGTTTATCACTTTCTGGCCATCAGATATTAGGCATGGACATATATATTGCGATTGTGATTTTCAAAAGTATTACATCGCTTTGTAAACGTTTATTATTAGCATTTGAGGAGTCTCCTCATTCAGTTTCATAGAGCGTTTGGACCCGGAAGCTCCTTCGCGTGACGTCGCACTTAACAAGCGGATAGTCTTTGACCGTACCACTCAGTGGAAACGGGCCATTAGGTAACATACTTCTTCATTCCAGCTCTACCTACCAATATACAAATGTCCACAATTAAAGTGGAACCTAAAACTTTTCAAAGCTGTCCTAAAACTACTGAACAACTCCAGTGTTTGTTGTCGGACCATTTTGAAACTTTTTGATTCACTTTAAATTTTGACTACTTTATAACTATAGAACTACCACTAATGGCCACAAAGGTGCATGTTTTGTCTACCTTTTTATCTCAAACTCTCAATTCTGGATTACTGTTTTAATGATCAATTATTATAAGTTCTCATGACAGTTGCTAGGTTACCATGAACCATGTCTTTATATATGACTGCAATTAGCCTATCATATCACTCGCACACCATCTCTGACGGTGACCTTTAAGAGAGTGACCCCTGCAGGGAGAGAGATGCTTTGATCCTTCCCATAATCACTACTGAGCATTCTGCAAGGGGCAAAGGTCATTAGTCGAGAATGGAAACAGTTTCAAGTCACTCCTGCTTCATTTCTTCATCCAACAATGAACAGATCTGACCTATCAGAAGCCAATAACTTTAATAATGCATGGCAAGCGTTATTTCCAGGCCATTCAGCAAATGTCTGACATGAAACAGGTGGGTCTGACAATAATGTTGTCTGTTCTTTGATGAATGAATGAATGATTGTGTTTTGCATTCATTTATGATGAGAGGTAAACAGACAGAAGCTCTGTGGGAGGGAAGTTACCTTGGAAACAGCCAATCACAGGCACTCTACAAATAATACTAAATCAACCTGTTGGACTGCTTGGTGCACTAATATGGACTCAAAGGTTATTTGGTCAAACACAGCCTCTTTATACAAAAAGAAAACAAGCTACATTACAACTGTGCACAAATAGCATTAATAACAGTTGATTATTTACATCTATATTGTAATCTAAAACGGTTTACATTGGATAAGTTACTGACTTTATTATACATGCAAATAAAAATATATTATAATTATAAAATCGACTCCAATCCATGCCTTTCATGATTTTTAAAGAGCACCTATTATGCATTATAAAAGGTCATCTTTTGGTTTTGGGGGTCTCCAACAAGAGGCTGATATGCGTGCAAGGTCAAAAAACACTTTTGTGGTCTTATAATAGGGGTGTCAAAATTTATAGTTTCTTCTGAGCACCGCGATGCAGAAGTGGACATTTCTGTATTGGTTCAGTAATAATCATAACCAGTTATTATGTACTGACGTCATTTATCTCATATGCGCTATGTCGCCGTAGCTTACTATGGTGAGGGAGGCTAGCGCGAGTATTTACAACGCTCCAACTACCTAACGCAGAAGCTGTTCACAATTTCACTGCATGTGTATTTGCTGGACAGTCTTTCACTGACAATTACAGCAGAAGCCCGTTTCACTGCGATTAAGAGAATGAAAGTACTCCATCTCTCTCTAACTCTCGCTCTCTCTCTCTCTCTCTCATTCTCTCTCTCTCTCTCTCTCACACACACACACACTCTCTCTCTCACTGTGGCCCATTTGACCTGCTGGCGTCACTTTTCCTCTCCTCTCGGCTATTAAAGTGATACTTCTGGATACAGACATGAGCGCGTGTCTACAGGGTTTTCTCCACAGTGTCTATTATGGATCAGCTCTGATCGCTGCTACTGTTTATCAGTGTTTAAACCAGGCTTTACTCATCTGTGAAAAGCGCCAGCCCGTAGAGCCAATCACAGTCCTTTCAGTTGAGCGCGTGACCAATCAAAGGGGTGTAAGAAAGCACTTGCTAGACACGGGTCAGAAAGCGAACAGGATATTTATATTTGTTTATTTGCTATAAAAGCTCATGTTGTTTAAAGGCACAGTTTATAAATCTGACTATTTGTATTAAAGGACAAAATTGTATTACAAATAGTAAATATAAATATATTTTAGTGGTGTAACGGATCACAAATCTGCAGTTCGGATCAAACTACGTTTTTTTTGTCACAGATTGGACCATTTTTTGGATCAGCAAAAAAAAGAGACAATTTGCTTTCCATTTATAAAAAAATATTACAGCAAAAAACATTGATTTTAACAAACAGAACTTAGAACCTGTAATGTTAATAAAAATAACAATCAAGAAAGAACCAGCTTAAAAAAGAAAAGTATTCAATATGAAATATGATCTACTGTTGCTGATAATGCTAAATATAGAAATCTAACATCTTGTACAACAGATCTTATTTATCTTCAATTAATGATTCAACAATTCACACATAAAACTTCATGTTTTATTATACTGTAGGTGTATTATTTTTGAAAACCTATTCATTCATTAATTTTCTTGTCGGCTTAGTCCCTTATTAATCTGGGGTCGCCACAGCGGAATGAACTGCCAACTTATCCAGCACGATTTTACGCAGCGGATGCCTATCCAGCTGCAACCCATCTCTGGAAAAGAAAACCTATTCAGTCACATAATTTTGATGGTTGTTTGTCGCCATCTGTTGGTTACACAATGTAATTACTTTTACCAGCATCGAAAATTCACCAGCGTCATGTTTCATTAAACAGTGATTTTGGTGGGGCTTTGGGGTTGTTGGGGCGGTGGATGGTGGAGGATTGTCGCAGATGGAAGTGAGTGGGGCAGAGGTGTCGTGGACGAAAGTGAAGAGGGTTGGGGAGTCGCGGAAGAAAGTGAAAGTTAACAGCGGACGGCTAGGAGAGCGGTTGAGGAGGGGGATCGGTAAAATGAGGTGCCG
This sequence comes from Danio tinwini, assembly GCA_903798205.1. Taxonomy (NCBI): domain Eukaryota; kingdom Metazoa; phylum Chordata; class Actinopteri; order Cypriniformes; family Danionidae; genus Danio; species Danio tinwini. The sequence continues at coordinate 3,850,395 of CAIGQZ010001313.1, read as the reverse complement.
GATCAGATTTCAGAGGTGCCGGATCCAGAATGTTCCAGCACAAATTAAGCCGTGGTCCCACCACAACTTTTCCCGTCATCATTATATACCTTAGTGCGATGCTAATCTGCGCTGATTGGTCTCATGGCCTAGTCTGTTGCTATTGGTTGACTGTGTTCAGCGCAAGACAACACCCACCATGGCTCATCAACATTTTTGAAGTAGCCAGAGTGCAGAGTGTATGTGTGAGGCCAATGCATGAGTGCATTAAAGCAATGCAGTTAAACACCAGCATATTGCTCGATTCTTAACCATGACACACATTCAGTATTATTCTGCACAGTGACAAAAGCTGAAATTTTCTGAAACTTGACCACTGCCTGCGCTATGAATACAGTTCAATTGTAAATACAGTTCAAGCCACGTGGAGTGATTAAAAGTAACAAAACAATTAAATACATATTTTGCAAGATTAAGAAAACAAGGCGGCAGCCATTTTAAATCACACTTACACTTGTGAAATGGAGAAAGAAACTGATCCATGAACTGTGTACTGATAAAGTTCCTGTCAATCTCAGATAAAGTACCATGCATCCATTGTCTTTTCGGATCCTTTCTTTAACAAACGGTCGATGAATCCCTGTTAAAGGGTTAATTTACTGCATTAATCACCAGAACGTTCACTCATCTTTACGCACACCTGCACTCCCAGCAAAACGTCCGAACGAATAACAAATCACCTAAACGACTGAGTCATATATATTTTTTTTAAATCTATATTTTTTAAACAAGGTGCGCTTTTAGATTTAAACATCAGCTGGATGTTTTCATTCACTTAGAGCTGTGTTGCACAATACATGGAAGATAGTTTTCAAAAACCCATAATAGGGGTTCTTTAAATCCTATCAGCTCTTATTTCCAATCTTTTTCAATTAATCTTGCAGACCCTTGAAGGTTTTAGAAGTCTAAAAAAGGGCAAAAGAAAAGCAAGTTAGACCACCGCACAAATGTAAAGCACATGACTACCCACGTTTTCACTCCATCACACACACTCCACAAAAACAAGCTTTTCAGACACACTGCCATCTGACATGAACCTGACAAAGCCAGAGCTCTGACCTGATCACTTGTGCTCTCAATGAAACGGACAGATTGCTGCTTCATTTACAGAGTTTCTCAGGCAAGCCTTGGGCTGAAAAAACATTTGATATGGCTTTGCATTTGTTTGTTTTTATGTGCCATTCTCAGTCTTTCCTACAGCAAATAACAACAATAGGGAAACACTTATAACGGAACCTAAACATAGTATTTGCATAAAGATCATAACGGAGAAAACATCTCAAATATGCAGTTGGTAAACAGTGCAAGTCATCATACTTAACAAGCAGAGACAAGTTGAGATGCAAGTCTCATATTTGACATTTTACAATCCTTCTGACAAGTTTAACATGCCATGATGGTATTGTTTGAATTTTATCAACTCCAATTTAACTAGTCATTTAGATTCTTATTAATTCACAGTTTCGATTCCAATGTAGTTAAAAAAGTCAAACATTTAAGCCCCGTTCACACTGGTTTTTAGATGTGTTTTTGTGTTTCTTTCGACCACTTTCAATCATTTCCATCCACTGAGGGTGGGTCTGTGGATCCTCTTTCTCTGATCTTTTAAAGTATTAGGGCTGCATGGTATTGGAAAAATTTAATATTGCGATATTTTATTTTTCTGTGATAAATATTGCGACATATACACAAGTTTCACGAGATAATTAAATAGCACTATTTGACGGTTTTCTGGGGAGTCTAACAGTATTCAGGTACAGAAATTTAATAATCATAATGCAAAAATGCTTTTATTACTGTGTCATTTCTAGTCTAAATATCTAAAAAAATTGATTAGATCAAGTAAAAATATTGTTTGTTTTGTTTGTTTGTTTTTTTAAATATTGTTTTTTTCAGATGAAATAAGGCAAAATGAAGAGTTTTTCTTTAAAACAACCAAAATTATCTGCCAGTGGGGTGAGTAAAAATAATCTTGTTTTCGCTTTGAAATGTAAATTTGGACTAGAAACAAAGACAAAAAAATCTAAGTAATATCTTTTTTTGTTGTTGCATAAATCGTATAAATTCCGCGTAAATACAGCAATTAAATACAATTCTATAGCTCCTGGTCAACTATAATCCAGACTTAACATTGGATAACTTTGCGATGTAACTATTGCGAATGCGGACATTGCAATATTGATCTTGTGCAGTCCTAAATCTAATACTGCAAAAGCTGATGCAATTTTTATAATTTACAAGGAAAAAATCTTAATGAAAAATTCCAGATAAATTAAACACGCTTCATGAATAGTCTACATTATGCATAAACTATTGAAATGATAGATAACTGATTTCTTTTATTTTCGGTCTGATCGATTTCTATTTATGTTCCACACACTGCGTCTGATCGGGTGAAACGCGGAACTCCTAATGTGACAAAATTCATAAACGTCAGCTTTTTAATTGCTGTAATAAAAAATATTAAATTAAAATGTCTATTTAAAAAATTGTAACAGCACTTCTCAACATGAGGGAAGGAAGGATACACAAAGGATGTTTAAATACACAATAGTGTTGTCACGATACTGCAATTGCAGTACCAATCCCGCTAACATTTAAGCCTGGTTTATACTTCGGCGTCGAGTGTCTGATCGGTGTGACCCACTGCGTCTGCCTTGCGCGTTGTCAAGCATTTATACTTCTGCATGCTGTTTGTGTTGCTCTGCCATAACACTTCCGAAATGCTAGTTGGCTGTGTCAAGTTTCTTTACTGGTGTTTTGTTTTTTCTGAACGCTAGCTTAATGTAGAAGTAGCTCTAACTAGCTCATTTTGAGGCGGGAACCAGGGGACGTGCAACAACTTTAATCATAAGCTAAACATAAAACAAAACTTTCCATCTGGACCTCCTTCACAGAACTCGACACTTGTAAACACTCACTCCAACAGGTTCTCACGGCTCTTGGTCCCACCCACACTCGTCAGCGACACCAAGCCTACCAATCACAGTGCTTGCGCTACACGTCGTTGCAATGTGCAGTTACATTTTTTAAGAGGTGCATGTCAGCGTCGGCGATGGCCACAGCAAAGGCTATGCGTCCACGCGCAGGCTACGCCGGAGCATATGCGTGCGATTGACACAGAAGTGCATTCTTAAACACTGCTGATTTGCCATTGTGTAAAATTGCCATCTTTGCGGCTTTGAAACGCTCCAGTGTTCCTGTATCTGTGTTTGAACACAGAAAACAGCAGTGAAGTGCAGTGAAATTATAACCTTTAAGGCCAATCTCAACTAAACAACTGAACACAATGGCAAATCAGTGGTGTTTAAGAATATTCTCATCAGTGCTTAAATGTTAGCGGGAAATGGACGTTTTTAAAATTCCAGTACCGATTGGTACCGAAATTCCAGTGTTGTGACAACACTAATACACAATGAAAAAAAACTATATAAAGTCCTTATTTAAAAAAAAGCTAATAACGTTAGCATTTTGAAAACAAGGTCTTTTGACACATCAGCTTTAAACTTACAGCAAATGTTTAATGCTTATTCTATTTTAAAGCTGTATATACTACTGAACCAGGAATGTCACACTACTTCATATCAATTCCAGAGGCCAAATGACTTCAGAGGAAAGTTATTAACTGTTATGCGAGTATTTAATAATCGTGAGTGCTTCACCTTTGAGCAGGGGAAGAGGTGTGAGCTCGATTGGTTTGCCCTGAGAGCGGAACTGTGAGGAACTCTGAGAACGTTTCTGCTTGGCCTTCCGGACAGACTTCCGGGAGAATCCGTCTACTTTATCCACTGATGGAGGAGTGGTGGCTGCGGAGGACATAGCCCTGGAAAAGAGAGTGAGAGACATGTAAGATAACAGCAACACAGCAGCATCTGCATCAGAGGAAAGTATTATGCCATTATGGTCTCATATTTGCTCTTTGCATTCCCTAAACAAAAAAATGTGTCATGGGCTCATCATTTTCTCAAAGAATGTATTTTGAAACAAATAAATTACAGTTGAGGTCTGAATCATTAGCCCTCATGAATTATTTGATGCTCTGTATATTTTTCCCCCAATTTCTGTTTAACGGAAAGATTTTTTTCAACACATTTTTAAACAACAGTTTTATTAACTCATTTCTAATAACAGATTTATTTTATCTTTGCTATGATGAGAGTACATAATATCTGATCCAAGATACTAGTATTTAAGGCTGCACGATTAATCGAAGAAAAAAAAGATTGCAATCTCGATTCGACCCCCCACATGATCTTAATCCAGCATCTCTATGATTCAGCCAATTACACTTTCAAGTTCGGGAGAAGCATAAAGGCAGTCATACTAATTTTCACATCGTTTTATCTTTATTGCTCAGCAACATGGACACCTCCAAATGGTGTTAAGTGTCACATACTGTATTTATAAGGTATAATTCTCCCAAAAATGTAATTTCTGTCTTAATGTAATGATGTATTTGGGGCCGCAAAATCACACGTGAGCTGTTTGTTTACTACCAAGAGGACACGCATGTCTGTGAATGACGTCTACTTTAGTGAAAAGAACCTGCATAGGCTGTGAATAACAGGTTATAAAGTTGTAAATAATGTTCAGTTTTTTTGCACAGAGTGATCTTGGGAGCCACGAGGGAAGTATGATTTGCATGTAGGCTTTTTTTTTTCTCAGACTGACGGCAGCCATTACTTGAGCGCACTCGGTAGAGAAAGTAAAACCAAAACCATGCACATCATTTCATTCATTCAATATCTTTTTGGCATAGTCCCTTTATTAATCTAGGGTCACGAACCGCCAACTTATCCAGCATATTACACAGCGGATGCCCTTCCAGCTGCAACCTATTACTGGGAAACATCCATACACACTCATTCACACACATACACTACGGATTATTTAGCTTACCCAATTCACCTATACTGCATGTCTTTGAGAACATGCAAACTCCACACAGAAATGCCAATTGACCAGCCGAGGCTTGAACCAGCGACCTACACCATTCCAAGTCTATACAAAATCTTGCACTTTATCCAAAAGTAGAGCTACACAAATAGGCCTAATAATAATATTAATAATATTGTTGTTTTATCATATGTTTGAGAAATAACAATAATAAACGCCTACTCATATTAACCTTTATTTTACATCTACAGAATCGTGAGACAATTGTGATTCTCATTTTAGCCAGAATCATGTAGCCCTACTAGTATTTAGCTTAAAGGCTTAACTAGGTTAATTAGGTTAACTAGGCAAGTTAGGGTAATTAGGCAAGTCATTGTATAATGATGGTTTGTTCTGTAGACAGTTAGACAGTCAATAAAAAATATTGCTTACGGGGGCTAATAATATTGACCTTACAATGTTTTCTTTTAACTGCATTCTAGTCTACATAAAACAAATAAGACTTTCTGCAGCGGACAAAATATTACAGAAAATACTGTGAAAAATCCTTGCTCTGGTAAACATCATTTGGGAAATATTTTACAGGAGGGCTCATAATTTTGACTTCAACTGTACTTCAAATCCTCATGTGTCTGTGTGTGGTTTGTTTAAAAAAAAATCTCTTATTATATCCTATTAACACCCCTTGGGTACACGCGAATAATTCAGGGTTATAATGTCCCATGATTGTTTAAGATCATAAATAACTTAAGCTTTTAAAATGAATTCCCTCCTAAGGTCATATGATTGCAAATATTTTAAAAAGTGACCATTATGGGCAGACTTTGCAAACAGCAATAAGGAATGGCCCTTTGTTCAGGAATCCATTTGCTTACTTTTGTTTGGAAACCACTCTAGATAAAGCAGTCCATTCTCATAGTGCCCATCAAAATTACACATTGCTCTTGAACTACATAAAAAAGCTGGGATAATATGTTTTAATCCTAAATATTATAGGCTTTGTGAGTTTATGTACAAGATCCAAACTTTGAGACAACTTTCATTGCCTTTAGTTCATTTGTCAATGGACATTACTAATCCCTCTGTAAAGTGTGAGCAAGCTGAATATAATTACAGACTACAACAATCTATAATAATCTTCAATGTTTCTTGAGCCTAACATCAGCAAGCCAAAATATTTTTAGGTAAATAAATATGCTATTGTCAATAAATAGGCAACATAAATACAGTTAATGGTCAGTTATGGTCAGTAAAAAATTTAAAAATCTGAGAAAAATGTCATTATGAATTAGAAGTTGCACTAATCTGAATAGTTCTGTACAAACCTGGTGGGACTATTTTATGATAGATTAAATAATGCCTGATAAATCACGTGCTTAGTAGCAAAACAACACAAGAGTATGTCAAGCTCCTCTCCAGCAGTCACTGTAAATGTTCAATAGCTACACAGGGAACTTCATATCAGCGATGTGTGTGTTTTCTCATTATATCTGTACATTAAGCTGTTTTGCAGGTCCAGTGTAAGGAGCAATAAAACCAGACTGGATGTTTTAATGCCTCAGACAAAGAAGTTTGCAATTCAAAAGCATAGGTAATTATGAAACGAACCACAAATGGCTAAAGGAAGGAACTGCGGTGCGATAGAATGAAAATCCAGACAGAGATGTAAATACAGGCAGGAATTTAGACTCAGATGAAAGATAAAACCGTATGGAAACAAGCTCATAAGCATATTCAAAAAGAAATGAAGGGGTGCAGGACATAGAATGTGTTAACTGCATGAGTCGGGATCATGTTTTTTACTAGTTTACAGGTGTCAGCTTGAATGTCATGCATGATATTACGGCAGAAACATTCTCAAAGAATTGCTTTGGCCTAACACCATGTCCTAACAACACGTGACGTGACACGATTTCAGCAACAAGCAATTTGGCTGTTTGCACCAAAAGTGACACAACAGAAACATTTAAATAACTGTTACAGCACTCCCAATGAAATAGTAAAAGCTTTTATTCTAATTAATACACAAACCTCTTTAACTTTATTAATAGGCTACTAGGTGACTGAGCGACTTTTATTTTCAAACTGTCCGACTGTTATTTTATTTGAGATGTGAGTTGGGTTGTCACGATACTGAAATTTGGTACCAATCGATACTGAAATTTAAAAAATGTCCACTTCCTGCTAACATTTGATCATTTAGTTCAAGTGACACGACAGAAATGACTGTGACAGGCCATGAAGGTCATCAGTTTACCGAATTCACTGAGTGTAACCATACATTTTTAAAGCGGTGATTCATCAGCAGATCGCTCGTATGTCAGCGTATAGACAAACCAGCTGATTGATGGGATTTGGAAACGCTCCAGTGTCCCTGTATCTGTGGTTACACTCAGTAAACAGCAGTGAGTTCGGTGAACTGATGACCTTCACGGCCAATCACAGTCATTTCTGTCTTGTCACTTGAACACAATGGCAAATCAGCCATGTTTAAGAACATGGCCAACAGCGCTCAAATGTTAGCGGAAAATGAATGTTTTTAAAATTTCATTATCGATTGGTACCGAATTCCAGTATTATGACAACCCTAGACCTGGGGTGAACTATCTGCTGCTGCTTTTAGTAGTATGGCAATAAATGTCATGTAAAACATGATTTAAACTCACATTAGTAGCATTTAACTCTGAATAACACACATTATCTGTACCTGAGGTGATCTTTATCATAGTACACTGTAAAACACAAAACGTTAAGGTAACTCAAACCATTTGAGGAAACCGATTGCAACAACTGATTTAAGTTAAAAAAACTAATCCTAATAAGTACTGTGAACTTAATTCATTTGATTAAATGAAGCCATTTGAGCACAGTAAAAGCCAATAAATGAAGAGAACTCAAAACAACAGAGTACTGTAAAAGCTAAGTTAAGGCAACTTAAACCATTTGAGAAAACAGATTGCTACAAATCATTTGAGTAAAAAAAAATTAATCTATATGAGAACTGTGAACTTACTCCATTTAAGTTAGATTAATGAGTTATTTAATTATTATATTCATTATTACTATAACTTATTACTAGGCATGGGACGATAACCGTTTTCAAGGTATACCCCGGTTTGGAAAAGTCAAGGTTTTCTGTAATACTGTTCCTAAGGTATCTGTAAGATTTTTTATTTACTTTTTAGAACATCTCCAGCAGAAAAAAATATCCACAGATGCTGTTTTAAATTGTAAAGAAATCAGTGTTTTTGAAACTAATGAAGACAGCAGAAGTCGATGATTCATTTGAATTATTTAGCCTGACATGTTAACTGCTCCAAAATTGTTTTCAAAGGGGAAAAAAGTTTTTGGTTTTAACCCAGAGATTTAAAAAGTATATATTTTAAAGCAGTGAGCACAATAACGTGATACCGTGAAACCGTGATCTTTTTATCCAAGGTTATCATACCGTCAGAATCTTATACCGGCCAATGCCTACTTATTACCCATTACCACTATTTACTATTAAGTTCAAAACTCTTTTCAAATGAGTAGAATTACCTCTCAGTAAATTGAGTTAACTACACTCATTTCATTTGATAAAGTTCACTGTTGGGTTTTACAGTGTAGTATATGCTGTTGTTCAGCTGCGACAGCATGGAAAGAAAAACAAATTGTAAAATAGAAATTTCACACATCACCATTGCAAAAAGATTTCTTTATCGCGTGTGGCAGTGACGCATCACATGTTGTTAGGACATGGTATAAGAAACCAGCTACTTTTGAAAACATATAGGGAATGAAGGAGAAAAGTAATACTTTTCAACTGTTTCGTTCCTATTGATTTTTGTTGACATAACTGACAGCAACTGTTTGCAATGCCGCAAAGTGTTAGAGCTGAAAACAACAGTCAAACTGGCAGGCCTACAAGTGGCCAATGGCAGTGAGGCTATGAACTAAAGTAATTTAATCACTGTCAGTTGAAAAGACCCTGTAGAATGGGAGAATTGGAGAAAAGCTTAACAGGAAGTAAACAAGCTTTAACAGGAAGACGGAGATGAAAAACCAAGTCCTTGCCCTTAAAAATAAGCCAAGGAAGCAGTGAAAGACCACCTCATCTCTGATAATGTTACTGAAACTCAGGGGTTATTTTCACAGCAATGTTTTCAGCCAAAAAACAGGTGAACTTTTGGTGCATTTTGCATGTTTCTTTACCCAACAACGACATTTTTGGGAGTGAAAACATAAATGTGACAAAGGGTAACAAAGTGGAGTTTTTTGAAAACACTGCCACTGTGATGTCCATCTAAATGCCTGAAAATGAGAGCCTTTGAAAATTATGATGTCACGTGCATGCATAGTACGTGTTTAAGGAGGTGTGGATTAAAGGCAAGCGTGAACAAACACACATCAGTGACGGAACACATGGTAGTATTGTTGTTGCTCAAGTGTTTGCCAACTCTTCATCAGCAAAGTGAGGCTATACTTTAGATTACAACCAACAGCAGAGATTAATTTTAGACATGCTGAAATTCATTAATACATCAGCGTGGAGCAGCTGACTGCATATGGTCTTTTCCTTACAAGTAGTTTATTAACGAGGAGACAGCATTAAATGCTGGCCTGGCATGTGCAGTACATCGCTTTTGGCCATTCCATGGATGTGTAAATGCGAATCATTTCATAAAACCTTGTTGTGTAAAAAAAAAAATTGTAAAATGTGAGGAAAACCTTTCCCGTTTTTGGGTACATCATTGTCATGTAAACAGCCTCAGTAAATTTTAAACTAAACTTATACGCTTTGTGTCTTCTGATTGTTAAAGCAGACATGAGTGAATTTGCACAAAAAAAGCCAATTGCACTTCAGCCAATTATCTGAACTGGATGTCCGAAGCCAGTGTGTTCTTTAATCTGGTCATTCAGAGCATTTTTATAATGCCGTCTGAGAGGTTTAAACTAGCACACATCAAAGGAGTGAGATGCTGCCAATGTTCATTGATGATATCCCATAATGCTGCACTGAGCAAGAGACCACAAAATATTATACATTTCCTGAGCCGCCGCTTCTGTTCTCACAAAAAAAACAGGCCTGTCTGTCTTCTATCTCAATGAATATCACAATGAATTTCACATTCAAGCAACAACCAAGCAAGAGAACACTGACGGAAAAAACATAAGTTCAGCAGAAATAAATAAACACATGAAGTCATTGTGGTTAAAAGTCTGAGAATGGCCTGAGCTGGAAAAAGTCATATTTTACCCCATGTACAGTACCTGTCAAAAGTTTGGAAACATTAAGATTTTTATTTTTTTTAGAAAAAAAGTTTTTTTACCAATGGTGCATTTATTTAATAAAAAATACAATATGAAAATATTGAAATATTGTGAAACATTCTTAAAATAATCTTTCTCTGATTCAAAGCTGAAAAGTTTTCTTCTACATATTATTATCAATGTTGTCCAGTACTTTTGATTAATGAAATCCTTCTTAGATTAATAAAAGTAGTTTTTAAAAGAAAACAGTGATAATATACATGTTTATATATGGTGATGCCACTTACTGGATGTATGCCATTTTAAATCACACATTATAACTTAATATAAGAAAATGTTTAGTTTAAATAACATGAAAAATAAATAAAAATCACATAATAGAAAACTAAATGCAAACATTACAATAACCAAATAAATAATTACAGAAATAATAAAAGATGTGCTTAATTTATATTAGAGCAATTCTGTGCAAATGTCAACCTTGCCATGAAAAGAATTAAGTTTTCACCAAAATACGGAAACCGTTTTTAAGTTTTTTGTGTAGGCTTGTATTTTACAGTACTTTGCAAATACTCAAAAATGTATCTGTCAGTGTTCTCAAACTATTATATTTAATTTACCAAAGTCACAAAAGTGGCAATTTCACATCTGTCACATCCATAATGATAAAGTGTCACATCAATAATGACACTTTTCCCTCATAAATGCAAAAATCTTAAATAAAATAAAATCAATCATGTTTGTTCTATAGTAAGCCGACTCTTATCCTTTTGATTAGCATTATGTCTTTTGGGTTGTGAGGTTTAATTCACAGAATTTCTACAAAGTATGTTGTATACTACAAACTCGCATACGTTTTTTGTCACATCCACAATGCATGTTTATTTTCCTCATTCAAAGTACAAAACACGTTTACAGATTGATATTTTTCTGATCCCATAACTCTTTGGTCAGTTGTTCTGAAAAATATAAATAGATGTTTCAATATAATGTTAATGTATACTTTCATTGTGAATTTATGTTTTGAGTTTTTACAGCAAATGTCACACCCATAACGCTGGAATTGCTCATTATTAATTACACAAAAAGCTTATAGAAAAATATGTTTATGTGGTACCGCCGCACCCTAAACAGAGAGTACGTGTTTTTAAAAATGCATTTTATGACGAACGCAAAAAACATGTGACGTCATTTTTGTTTCGTGCCACCCGGTGTCATGAGAAATCGAGGCCCATTCATGTTTGTGGCTGCTGGCAACAACATATGATTATTAGTTGCAACTTTATGCTCTAGAAAAGACAACACCAGTCTGGAGTCGAGAAGAAATGAATCTCGTGCATTACTTTCAGGTATGTCCATGGATCTGGAAAACATTATACTTTTGGTTGTTTAAGTAAATTAGTGAGGCTAACATTTTAACTCTGTTTGCGCACCAACTACATACACATGCACTGCACAATTATTTTACTGTATGTATTTATATAATTTAGTGGTTATCTTTGTTTATTGTTTTGTCTATTTCTATATATTTCTTATTGCTGCCGTTCTCTGAGAGCTGCCAAGTTAATTTCATTGTATCGCTGCAATGACAATAAAGTCTCTTTAGTCTTTACATTAGTGGTTTTAATTGGCTAGTTTTTTAGTTTTTGTACATTACTATATGAAATAACAAAACTAATATATAGATAAATAAATATTCTGTGATTACTGTAACTAAGCCACAGGTCATAACTAAGCCACGGAAATAACTAAGCCACAGGTCATAAACCATTTTTTTGCATGGATTATTTAATGTTTAATTTTTTTCTGAATGTTAACAATATTTTTTGTTTAAAAGTACACTCATTAATTCTTACAAGGGGCAAATGTCTTTGAGTTATACTGCCAGTACAGATCAGTTGTTGTCGTCACCATAAATTATAGTGCAAGTTAAATCCAGATTTTGAATTGTTTTTGTTCCTCTGTGGGGGCAGTAAAATTTTGCATGGGCACTCTTTGGCCAGCAGCGGCCCTGTGTATATGTAGATTTGATTTTGACATGCAATAGGACAAGACATCATTTTTGTAAGTTTTGTGAGAAAAACATTTGGTGATGAAAGGTCATGACCTATGTTCATCCTGCTTTGACTTCCACAACAAGAGATTTCTGTATGTAGCATCACACAAATTACACACTTCTGTAAAATATCACGGAATGAACAAAAAAAGTATATTCACTAAATGTCAAGTAAAGTAAATAAACAGATAGATAGATCACACATCACACAACCTCTTCTGCAGTGACACTGAGATAGTTTATGACATTGTTAGAGATAATCCCAGATATCCAGGCTGTTCGGCGACCCAGCTCACTGCTGTAAAAAAAGTCTGCAGGTATAAAAACATCCAAGTGCTTAACCACTGTACCAACTGTGAAAAAGTGAACTACAATCTAGGAAACACTCATGCAGTCATTAATCCACAAAAAATACACACACAAAAAACACTGCCACTGATGCCCTGTCCCTAATCTCCAGAATCAGGTATTTAGAGATAACCTCTCTCGTTAGTTTGAATAAAAATCACCCAAAAACAACCACACAGAGTGTAATCCGCCGCATGTGTCGTTGTTGATGGCGATGGGACATTGCATCTGCCAAAGTACCAGGCAGCTGAAGCGAACCAGACCACAGAGGCATCGTGCAATGAGCCAAAACAAGAAGTTGGCACAGACAAATAGAGCAACAATCAGAACGGCGTGTATTTGGTGGGTTGGTTCATCATAACAAACAGATAGAGTTCTGGGGTGCACAAAAGCAGCCTGGAAAACAAAAAAGTTATTTAAAAACACCGATTAAAGTGGAAAGCTGTAAAATTCTGCAATCTATAAGAGTGCACAATGTCCTGATGAATCTAAACACACTTAAAGCACGCACACAATCAGCTGACACACCGACTGCAAATTAAAACGGATGAAGAATGAGCTTTCTTTGCGGATTTTCACTCATCCACCCATTCATAGGCTGCCTTACAAGTCAACATGTGTGGGAAATATTGAGGGTGGGTTTTTTCATTACTCCTTTTAGGTAGCTAATACAACACAACTCCTTAGAAACTCTGTACAGGAAATGTTTTGAAGCTTTAACCTATTTTTGACATATTTACTTCATCAACATCAAAACATCAAAACGTACCGGATCTCAACTTGAGCATGATAGGCGAAAAAAACCTTCAAATACTGAATTTACCTTGATGTTTTCGATGTGAGAAACTGATTTGAGTGTTTTAACCGTCTTTCCTCCTTCAAGGCCTCTTGAAGCAGCAGAAAAAGAAAAATAAAGACACAAAATTCGTTTTTGGCCTTAAAAACTGCCAAACCCACAGCAATAATCCCATCAAACACTCAATTTTCTGACGATAGAAATAGATCCAGCAGAAATTCGAACATCCCCGGGTATCTCTTTATATCCACACGCCGCGCTCGCAGGTTCTTTTAATCCAGAAAATATGTTTTATTAGGGAATATCGGTCCCTTTTTCGCCCTATTGTCAATATTACTGGGCTGAGTCCATGGCACACATAACACGGACGCGTTCTACCATGCTGGGCCGGGTTCGGGCCTACACCGCCACGCCATTGGTCAGTTTGAAGATTCCAGAGGACGTGATTGGGCGATAATACTGTCACTCACCACGCAAGGGCGGGTGGATGACTCCAAGGCTACCCTTCCGATGAATAGAGAAGTTGGGTTGAGGTGTGTGCGAGCAGGAAAAAGAGTCACCTTACTATTCTGTCTTAGTGTTTTAATTCTATCGTGTGTTTTATTGCAAAACAATAAAACTAATTATATAATTATTACACCTCTGTTTCGAATGCGCAAGTTTATTATGGCACGGTCCTTTGCAAAGCTTGAATGTGCATTGTGAAAAGTAAAACTTAAATAAAAGGAAATAAATAAAAACAAAATCAATAAATCATATCGACAATTCTGATTTTTTTTTTTTACAAGAAATAGAAAAGGAAATAATTCATCTATTCAGGAATGAAGTTAAACCTGTATGAGGGCCCAACCCTTACGAGGAGCGTCTCACTCCAGAAAACAGGAGAAAGAGAAGAGAAGAGCACACCTGGCGTGAACTATCAGAACGTCGCACGAGCATCGAGATTATATGGCACCTTTTTTACGCTCAGCTGCGGTTTCACGTATGTGTTTCAGGAAATTAGTGACGAGAACGCGCACGTCAGCACGTGCGTCAGCGCGTAGACTGAGAATGCCTGTTACGCATCCAAAACATGATCCAACCTCAGGGATATTTTTCTCATGGATTTCAAATAATAAATAGTCAAACTGACGCGTTCAAGTTTTAAATGTACCATTCTCTTTTTAGGGTTAAGATCATGTATGTAATGTAATAAAAGTATTGTTTTAAACCACCCATCATCAGTGAAATATGTTCTTAAGTCTAGTTAAAAGGTACTAAACTGATGCGGTATATGCACATGGCCTTTTAATTTCAGTCAGCCACCCCCATGGCTTCCGGTGAATTGTACATTTTTTACTTTTAATTTAACAAAATTTAATGAAATAATGAACTCGAATAAATGCTCAACATTAGCAACTTTTTATCAACAGAGAAACAATTAGTCTAAATTATAATATACATCAAAACACAAATATGCCACAATGTACAGACAAAACATTCATTAAATAAAAATCAAGTCTTCTTAGCTTTTTTTTTTAAAATAATTGTCCTCCAAACTGGTGTAGCAGTAGTTAGCTTGTTACTAGTATAAGCGTTGGCTTTGCTAGCATGTTTTATCATTCTACAAGTCGTTTTTTGCATGTTATAAATAGACACATTTCTTTACATTGTAAACACTTCATTTATAATGTAATTAAAATTTAGCTGGTTTCTAATCTGAATTAGCATGTTGCTAACATGTTTCAAACTTAGCTAGTATGATTTATTTTTTTAAATTAGCATTATGAGCATAAGTTAATCCATGAGTTACATGAATATAGCCTTGTTCCTAACATTATTCTCTACACTCTCTGAAATAAAGGTACAGGAGCTGTCACTGGGGCAGTATCTTTTCAAAAGATACATATTTGTACCCAAAGAGTCCACAGCGTACCTCAAAGGTGTATATTAGTACCCAAATGTACCTAAAAAGTGCCTTTTAGGTTCCATTATAAACCTTTTAGGTAAGGACCTGTACCTTTATTTCTGAGAGTGTATGCTAAAATGCTTTAACACTAACATGAATTAGTATCTAGATTAGCAAAATATCTGTTTTTGTCCCAAAATGGAGCACTACGTTTGCACTCATGTACTAACAAGGTAACATTCGGGTATTTAAGGTGCACTTTTGTTCCCATGTGAACATCTTGCTCCCACTATTTACACCTAAAGAAATGGAATAAAATAGTGCACAAGTACACAAATTGGACACACTTATAAAATATTGCTAGATATATTTGAAGTTTAAATGCTTTAGAAATATTACTGAAGAGTCAAATCAAAGTGTGTATGAAGGTCTGAGTTGAGTTTGGTGGTAAAAAAAAACAACAGGAGGAAACACAATTAGGAAATGTCATTCTAAATTAAAAATAAAAATGTAATGGGTTTCAATAGAATAAGAGCATGTTAGCTTGAACAAAACTCTTTCTTGGGACTCGAGGAAGCAGAATGTCAATTTCAGTTAACATATCACTTGAGAATACAGATTGAGCATTTGTTTACTTTAAAGAGACAGTGTGGATATCCAGGGTGTCTTAAAACTCTTCCATTTATTTAAGGGCGTTTACAACACACAGGGCATCCACAAACACGCAGCAAAAACAGTTTGTCAGTTTTTCTCAGCTGTCACTTCCTGTGCTACAAGCCAAATAATGAATTCACATCACGTTCTGCAGCATTCTCAAGTATTATTGAGGGTGAGGCTGTTTCCGTTCACTGGAAAGTCTGTTCTGTTGTGGCACGTTCAGCGTATGAAACTTTACCAGGCTTTACGTTACATCTGGATGCTCCTCGGTTGTTTACACTGCGAGAATCAAACAGAGGATAGTAAAATACACTCTCAAAGTGTATGACAAGAGGGAGCTCATAAATCTCAAGAGACAAACGGTGCCTGTTTGAACCCCGCATTTGCATTTCAAAGTGCACGCAGTACTTATCCAAGAATTACTAATGAGATTTGAAAAAAAGTATGATTATTAAGTGGTAATTCTGCACCTTAAAAGACCAAAATCAAGATCAAAAACATATAAAATCCACAAAATATCATGGTTTATAGGGGCTGATCCATAAATAACTTAAAGGACACCTATTTTACTCCTTTTTCAAGATTTAAGAGAAGTCTTTTGTGTCTTCAGAATGTGTCTGTAAAGTTTTAGCTCAAAACACCCATCAGATGATTTATTATACCTTTCAGAATATTGAATTTTCTGCGCTGAACACAATGTAGCTGTTTTTGTGGGCTGTTCCTTTAATGCTAGTTCTCCTCGCCCACCGTTCCCACATGTCTGTCAGTGTGTGCCTCAATCTCCGCCTCAGCTGCATAAGATAAACAGCACAGTGACAGACATGAAGCAGATCTCACGTAACATTTGTGAGAAAAATGACAGTAAAAACTTTCCCAATGATGTATTTGTTGCGGAGTTAATTCAAGCCTTTCTGCAAAGACGAGTCACACACAATGTCGATACAAAGTTCACGCACACACATACACTGACACACACACAGCGCGCGAGACACATTTTGATCACACTTGATGATGATTGATGATCATAGAGAGATGAACAGATCTTTTAATCCCAGTTGTTTTGCCCACGTCCTGTCTTGTTGATATGATTATACGCGTAACTACGAAGACATGTTAATACACAGCTGTCAATCGATTCTGTGGGCGGAGAAATTGCACTCCTACATCCGCACTCCTACATGACAAATCGGCCTCAAAATGAGAGGGATCTGGATCCTATTTTAATGTCAGGAAATTAAAAAAAGGAGATATATTGATATATTTACATCACCCCAATATGATGGTGGACACAATATACCTACACACTAGTGATTCACAGATGGCGGTTATATTCGCAGGCGCTGCGGATAATCTGCAGGTCAGGTAATAAAAAAATACATTATAAATAATTGCCGGTGGGTCGCATGTGGATATAGCGGGACATAGCAGTAGACCAGCAAAAAAGCAGAGTGGACTTCGCAGAATGTGAAGATGAGATGCCCAAAATAATGGATGAAGTGCAAGAGTACTGTGCAAACTTTCAGATAGAGAAGTCATCAGAGGAAAATCTGCTATTGTTCTGAGAGAAACAAGATCGCTTATTTACACGACTGCAGCGCCTTGCGAGAAGAAGCTTGTGCATTCCTACAACAAGCGGTGCGAGCAAACGCTCATTTAGTGCAGCTGGCTGTGTTTTGGAGGCGAGGCGGAATGGCCCTAATCTAGTCACAGTACATGCTATTTTGTTTTTGCACACTACAGAAACATAACATAGCTGCCGTTTAGGCTGAAGTGACACCATTTTTGGTATCTTTTTCCTGTAGCCTATATGTAAAAGCTGAATCTGCTGTTAATAACGAAGGGTCCACGGTGACCCATCATCATGCTTAAAAAAAAAGAATTAGAATTATTAAAGTGTCGATCGGGTGCGGATATATATATCAGATAAAATAATATGTGCGGGCGGGTGGCGAGTGGATGTTTAGTATGAAAGAGCAAATTCGGGTAACATTACAGCTGATCCGCACATCTCTACTACACACAGTTCTGTCCAAACAGCCTCCAAAAGATGACTTTCATCATAGGTGCCCTTTAAAACCATAGCACCAAATAAAAGTAATGTTTTTTTAAATCGAAGGAAATAACTAGGGCTGGGTGATTTGGCTTAAAATCTGAATCTCGATTAATAAAAACTTTGTAACTCGATTACGTTTAATGGACGATTATTTATTAATTTTTTTGTCCTCATTGTTCACTGACAGGTTTTGTACAGTGAATATGCTCACATATTAAAAGTGAGAGATTTTGAATGAAGGGTGAAATATTTAATTTTAAAACAATTGACGGTAGCACACACTATCTACTAAATCAAATCAAATCACTTTTATTGTCACATCATCAGCAGCACGTGCGCTATGATGAGTAAAAAGCTTAGAACTATCTACGTTTACTTGATGAACATCAACATTGAACAACTGAAATTAAAACAGACATTGCCTAAAACCAACAGTCAATGAAACAAACAGAAAATAATGACTTGCACTTTTGGAAACATATTTTTCATATTTAAAAGTAGCAAATGAGCAGTATTTCTTCTAAATAAAACAACTCTTGTATATCCTGTAAATAATATCTTAAACAGTGTATATCTTGCATCTTCTGTAAACAAATATTTCAGTGTAATTAATAATTTGAATGTAATGGAAAATATGCCATCTCAAGTCATCTCTGGCACAGCTTCCAATCATTGTCAATGTAGTGCAAAGTAAGGCACAAGATTGGGTCCATCATCCCACTTGACCAGACATCAGATGTGACTGCAAAGCAGCGGCAGAATTATCAATCAGCCTCAGCCTTAAGAGTGGGGTCTCATGACTCCACATGTGGTAGGGAAAGCAATCGAAAAAATTCAACCTGGAAAAATTACATCAATTATAGGTTCTGAATGTTGATTTCGATTACTTATGGTTTAATCACCCAGCCCAAGAAATAACCATATTTTATTACCATAATAAATGTAAACCCTTTGAATAAGGAGAACGCTGACACGCTGTAGTACGGTTATGGTTGTATTCATGTCTGACAAGATACTAATACTAAATTTAAAATAATCTGTCTATATGATATGAATCCACACACATTTACATTCATTCATTTTCCTTTAGCTTAGTCCCTTTATTCATCAGGGGTTGCCACAGCGGAATGAACCGCCAACTTATCCAGCATATGTTTTACACAGCGGATACCCTTCCAGCTGCAACCCAGTACTGGGAAACACCCATACACTCTAACATTCACACACATACACTACAGCCAATTTAGTTTATTCAATTCACCTTTAGCGCATGTCTTTAGTCTGTGGGGAAAACCAAAGCACCCGGAGGACACCCACACCAACACAGGGAGAACATGCAAACTCCACACAGAAACGCCAATTGGGACTCGAACCAGCGACCGTCTTGCTATGAGGCGACTGTACTAACCACTGAGCCATTGTGTTGCCCACACATTTACATCCTGAACCTAATTTATAATATACTAAGATTTTGATATCCAATTTGTGAGGGGAGTATGATGGAGTACACTCAGAAACGATTTCTGATGCTTGTTCAAAACTTCTTTATTAAAAATAAACTGAAGCAACACTACTCTTGAAGGTTTTTTAGGGAAAACTTAATTTTTTTTTTTTAATCCACTGAAATTTCTAAACACAATTAAGTTAATCTAGTCAATTTGTGTTAGGACAACATGAAGGCCTTTTTTACAGTGTAAGCCAGGTCTGACATGAACAAATCTTGATCAGGGTAAAAAACAGATGATGTAAACATTGAACAAAAAAGTTGTAGTCCTTAATACCAGGAGACAATTTTAACATTTCTGGTTCATGGATTTTACCAGGAAAGTAAATACTGAAACCGTTTGGTTGTTAATAAGACAAAAGAAAGGATAAAAGGTTTTTATGATGGACCAATTAGATAACTGTAGTTCTTTTGTAGTAATCTGTTAACAACAGACATTTTTCTAAACAATGAAGTCTATTAAACTGTGTCAATATAATATAAACCTTTAAATTCTTAAAGGGATATTTGAAACAAAAAATTTAAACTTGCTTTCACTTTACTCACCCTCAAGCCACACAAGATGTTACTGTTATTATTACCATTTATTCCATCTGAAAAGGGCAATAAAATTTAGAAACAACATATATAATATTCTTGCCCAGTCTGAGTGTTTTGCTCCCTAAGATCTCAATGTATTGTCTAAACCCAAGGGTAATAATGTTGTTTATCTTGTACATGATTTTTGTATGTCTCAAAGTGCAAGTAACCATTGACTTGCATATTATAAACAACCAAAGTCTCTAATTTCAGCTAAACATCACCTACATCTTGAATGACCTGAGGGTGAGTAAATGAACCTCAAACATTCATTTTTGCCAGAAGATTCAAACTTAATTTGCATATAACATACAGTACGTTTGTTAAAGCGGAAATCAGAGAAGTAAAAAAAATTGATTTGGAACCTCTCGAGGTTGAGTAAATAGCGAGTCAATTTTCATTTTTGAGTGAACTATGTCTATAAATATTGGGACAGTTTGCTTGATAACAATACACAAGAAATGTAAAGACTTAAATCAGGACTAAAGCTTCTTTAAGGATTAAAGTTTGTGTGCTGGACCAATTAGATCATCATGGTTCTTATGTATCTGTTAACAACGGACATTTTAAAAACACTTCAGTGATGTTCCAATACGGCTGGGAGATAAAAATCGGTATCAATATTTACTAAAAAAGTTTGGTATAAAGTTTCAGTATGAAGGCTATAGTTTTATTAAAATGTGGCTGCTGAGTGCGCCATGTTTGTCATTTCCAATGGAGGTGCGACTAGGGATGGGTATCGTTAAGGTTTTAACGGTATTACTACTTTTATCGATACCACTTATTGGTTCGGTACTTTAACGGTTCTCTTAATGGTACTTTTTGTATGTTGTATGTTCATAAAAAAACAAAAAACAATTGAACATAATTAACAACACTTTGTTTTATTATTAAGTTTTTAATGTAAAATAAAACGAAACCAATAATTGTAAAAAGCAAATATAAAAACAAATTTTTTTCCTGTAAAAGAATGTACATGTGCATTTGCCTTTTCTGGCAGAAGTCGGGACCTTTCTTGGTTTATTGTGCTGCCTGCAATTGAAAATACCCTCTTTGAGTTGCAGAATGCAGTATGAGATAATGTTTATGATTTTTCATTAACGCATTTACATTCATGAGTTAACAGTGTTTTGGGAGTTAAATGTGTTTTTAATACAGTTTTGGAGCATCTTGCAATGTAAAAAATAAGCTGTTTTTATAATTTCTTAATAAGCATAGTTTATTATTAGGCTATTCATTTGTAAATACAGCTGATGTAAAAGCATTTTTAATGTTTATGATTTATTTAGGCTACTGCAGAAAAAAATACTGTTTTCATTGTTACAGAGTGTGTTTATTTAACTATTAATATTACACTAATTTGTTATACTACTGTTATACTACTAATGTTTTACTAAATTGAATTAACGTTACCTAGTAGCTAAGCAGTAAAAAACGTTTCATTACTTTTATTGAATTCAGTTAATGCACTTTTGAAATATACTTTCACTTAGCCAGATTGCTTGCATTTCCGCTTATACAAGAATACTACTTGTTGCGTTTGTTGCAACGGGCATTGTCGATGTGCACTCGGGAAACACAACCTGTTTGGTTCACTCCGTAAGCTTACGAGCTGTGTGTGCACACAAGTCTGTGTTGCAAGCTATGTGTGTGCGCCTAGCGCGGGCCTCCGCACGCACAGCAAAGAACTGTGAAGGCTTTTATACTTTACGTGCTCGCCGGAAAAACGAGCAATTCTCATGTGAGATTGCCAACTGTGCAGACGTATATCAAATATGGCAAATTAGAAAAGGTTGGTCAGTTAAATTATACAACTGTAAGTAATGTTTATTTAGCAATAATTCTCCAGTACCAATAGCAGAACCGTTAACGTCAGAGCTTATAGATACTTCTGTCTTTTATTATTTAGCACCGATACCGATAAAGTACAGGAGTTTCGGTACCCATCCCTAGGCGCGACTTGCACAATGCGCTCATGGTGTGTAAGCCGTGCACACGTGACGCGCATGCATATTCCAGGTACACCTAGTTAAAAAACATCTGAACATTTCTGAATGCCGTGAGCGCACTGCAATTCATGTAAGTAGAACAAACCTATCTGCTTCACAATTTGTATGCAATATACACATTTTCAGTAACGATAGACTAATTACTTCAGACAGTGCACCCAAACACTGCAGTGCTTTTTACTTTTTGCCATAAACATGCATCAGAGCTGCAGCAATGAATTGTTATCCTCTGAGAAAACAATTGATGGATGTCTAGTCACGAGAGACGCCATAGAAAATGGTGAAGGAAACCATGCACTCGTACTTGTCACTACAGGTCAGAATAACAACACATGCAAAAATGAGTCCCATATAGCAGCAGTGAGGAGATTGTAAGTAAAAAAGCATGTAAGGATGTCGCCGGAGTGGCTTTTTAGTTTCTTTTCCTGTGCATCCCAGCCACTAGCTCCCCATCTGAAAGAGTTTTTAAAATAGGGGTAATGTATAGCGCTGTGCAAAATTATCAATACATCTAACTATCGCAATAATTTCTTTTACGATAGTGTATCAATAGTCCAACCTCAAGTATCGATTCAAGTTGTGCCAAATAACCTCCTCCTCCGCTCCTGTAGATGTCGCTAACTCGCGATCAACAAAACGCCAAGTCGTACGGTATCAGAAGCAAGCAAGAATGAGCATGGCGGAAAATATAAAGATGCCTCCAGCTTTTAGAGATAACGTGTGGCAGCACTTTGGTTTTAACGCTATTAGGGTTGGGTCGATAGACAACATCATGATGCTAAGGCGGCATCACAGATCCTTCGCACCGCCCCCGTTGCAAACCCACTCGTGAAAAACACACACTCAGGCCCCGTTTACACTGATACAGCTTAGCTTTAAAAGGGCATTTTAGAACGAAAATGATCCACATCCAAACTGGCATTTCACCAAGCATTTCTGAACAGCCACAGCCACACACAGGCATGGGACGATAACCGTTTTCAAGGTATACCGCAGTTTGTAAAAGTCAAGGTTTTAAAACCGCAAACATTTTCTGTAATACCGTTCCTAAGGTATGTGTAAGATTTTTTTGTTTACTTTTTTTTTTGTTTTTTTAGGACAGCAGTATCTCCAGCAGAAAAAAAATTATCAAAAGATGCCGTTTTAAATTGTGAAGAAATCTTTTTGAAAGTTTTTAAAAATAATGAAGACATAATGAAGAAATCAATTAATCTTTTGAATTATTTAGCCTGACATGTTTACTGTTCTAAACTATTATAAATCTTTCAAAAATAGAATATATTGTTTTCAAAAGCAGAAAAAAGTATAGAAAGAATATATTTTAGAGCAGTGAACACAATACAGTGAAACCGTGACATTTTTATCCA
Organism: Danio tinwini; assembly: GCA_903798205.1. Classification (NCBI taxonomy): domain Eukaryota; kingdom Metazoa; phylum Chordata; class Actinopteri; order Cypriniformes; family Danionidae; genus Danio; species Danio tinwini. Next base: position 3,826,950 of record CAIGQZ010001313.1, on the reverse strand, counting down.
AGGTTATCATACCGTCAGAATCTTATACCGGCCAATACCTGCCTGCCTGCGCACGCGCGCACGCACGCACACACACACTGTCATGCGCCCGTCTGAGCTCCAGAGAACAGTGTACGGAGTACAGACTGTATATTTTATAGTCATTGGTACAGTTTATCAAGTATGTACGCTGGATTGTGTCTCACTATAAGTTAGTTGTTAAACGTGATATTTAATTAATATTGTCTCTATCTAACGACTCTTCAGTCTTTTGATTCTATCAGGTAACGTGTCACAGCATCAGTACACTGCTTCAGTCTTTCGCTTTCACGCTTGTACTAAGTAATTTTAGTGAAAACCTCAGATACTGTTGGTTGGTTCCTGTTGTTTGTGTACCTTTTTTACCAAGCAAGTGTGTGGACGCCATAACGGCACAGTTCACTCTGCCTAGTCATGCCAGAGTCCCGCAGAAAAAAGTGATTGACAGGTGGTAATTTGTGTGTAACTTATCTTTATTTATTTATTTATGATTTGGTTGAGTAAAACAAAGGCCATGCGGGTCAGGTAGTTGAAACGGTAGGCTACAAATAATTAATTAGTTATGAATTTAATAATTATTCATAATTATTTAATTCACCTCCCCCTATGACGACGATGCCATGGTCCATCGCTATGTTTCACATTAGACATCGTACGATGCCAAATTGGTCAACATAGCCCAACCCTAAACGCTTAGTACTGAATTAGACAAAAAATAAATGCTATTTGTAAGCTTTGCAATATACAAAGTTCTCTGTTCAATCACACTGTGCAGTTTTAGTGAATTGGAATAGATGGAAAATAAATTGGAATTGGAATTTTAATTTGTCTGCCGACTTTATCAAGTTGTCAATATAATGTGACACACATACTAATACAAACTATTGCAATATATCACAATATTAATTGTGACCCATGTATCGCGATATGTATCGTGCGGCCCTTGCCAAAACACAGCCCTAGTAATGTAGTCATTCAACTTCACAATTTGTAATGTTGCAGTATGTACTTGAATAAGGATAGTTGGTTCCTTTACTTGAAAGCTCAAATTTGATTCTCATAATTTGTTTTGTTTACAGAGTTTGAGGTTTACCATATCATTATTATTCACACCTTACAGATGTTGGTCCACCTTAAAGTTTGCTTTGATTGTTCAGTATTTATGCTTTACCATTGCACACACTTTGTAAAATTTTAAGAGATGTTTATTTTATTATAAAGAGATCAGATATTTAGTTTAAATATTTTTTTGACTATTAAAACTATTTGCCTTCGTAATGTTGGTAAATTCAAATAAAGTGGTTAAATAACAAAAAATCCTAATATTACTAAATGTATTGTTAAAAAATATTCAATTATCAATATCAAATGATATGAAACATAATATCGTAATCATTTTTTTGCAATATCGCCCAGCCCTATGTTCCAATATCCAAATATATATATATATATATATATTTATATAGGGATGTTTGAGACAAAAAATATCCCTGTCCTTTTACTCACCCTCAGGCTACACAAGATTTTATTATTATCATTATTATTATTACAGTCTCTGAAAAGGTAATATTATTGAAAATAATGTTTAGTTTCTTGCCCAGCCTGACTGTTTTGCTCATTTGTGAAAGCAGAAATCAGTTTCTCTGTTATCCGTTTCATTCTCAACAGTCTCTCTGAGTTTCTCCTACAGATATACACTACACGATCATGCTACTTTTGTCTTTGTAGCTTGTTTTCTGTGAGCTTTGGTTTTGAGCTGCATTGAGGAGATGCTTTTAAGAGACTCTTTCTTCCCCACACTGATTTCCTCTGCTCCTGCCTTCCACTGCAACAACTGGCCATCCTCCCCACCTGTCACCAGAGATCGACCAATTACATCCCACTGAAAGCATCTCACTGTAGCTGAATGCCCGCCTTTCAGGGATTTGATAAGCCTCAAGACACTCCCACTGCAGTCCAGGAGATGAAGCTCTCCTTGATTACTCCCACCCACTAAAAGAGTCCGCTCTTCATCTGACAGCCATGTACCACCAATAAAGTACTCAAGTGAAGCTCCGTTGGGGAGCTGGACTAGTGTTCGAGCGTCAGCAGAACTCAGAAGGGTCAAAGTGTCATCACTGTCTGGACGGGCCACATCCCACAGGTGAAGCCCCTCATCATGAGTCAGACAAAGCAGCCTGTCCAGATCTTTGCCTGTCAATCAGAGATTTACAATGAGCATTTCAGAGTCTGGTAAGATTAAATATGGTGAAGTTTAACATTTTAGTTCAAATAGTTTGAAACTATTTTCAGTATTATTGTTGTATTGGTAAAACAGTAAGAGTCATAATGTTTTGAAACATGGATGTACATGTCTACAGGATTCAAAAACATTTTAACCAGTTAATTAAAGTGATTGGACTTTGTTTTAGTCATTAAAACATTTAACAGCAAAGAGTATAAAATATATTGTGTACTATTATCACGGTTTATATACTCAAAACACATATAAAATTGAAATATAGATCACTTTATATTACTCTGATTTATCTTCAATTTATGTCAGAGAGAGAAAGACATAGAGAGATGCTCTACATTAATAAAAAAGTTACTGTTATTATTATTATTAGTAAACAATATAAAAATATTGTTAAAATAAATAAATAAAGGCCTGGTCCTCAAAATGTAACCTAGAAAAAAATATAAATACTAATACCAATGTAGTGTTGTTATTATTATTATTATTATTATTATTAGCATAATTTTTATACAGGAATGCAAATATGACAAATGAACAGACATCCTGTAAAAAAAGAACAATATATGTATATATTAATTATTATAAGAAATATAAAAATGCGTACATATTGTTATTTTTCTGACAGTGTGGTGGCACAGTGGGCAATGCTGGTGCCTCACAGCAAGAAGGTTACTGGTTCGAGCCTCGGCTGGGTCAGTTAACATTTCTGTGTGGAGTATGCATGTTTTCCTAGTGTTGGCGTGGGTTTCCTCCGGGTGCTCCAGTTTCCCCACAGTCCAAAGACATGCGCTATAGGTGAATTGGGTAGGCTAAATTGTCCGTGGTGTATGTGTGTATGAATGTTTTCTAGTGATGGGTTGCAGCTGGAAGGGCATCCGCTGTGTAAAACATATGCTGGATAAGTTGGCGGTTTATTCCGCTGTGGCGACCCCGGATTAATAAAGGGACTAAGCTGAAAAGAAAATGAATGAAGTTGGCAGTTCATTTCGCCATGGCGAATCTGATTAATAAAGGGACTAAGCCGAAAAGAAAATGAATGAATGTTCTTTTTCTCCAGTATGTCTGTTCATTTGTCATATTTGCATTTCTGTATAAAACTTGCTAATGATAATAATAATTACAACAACAACATTTATTATTATTAATAAATAAAAACATATTCTGTATTAATAATGACTTTTATTTAATAACTAACAACAACACCAAACAACATGTTCTAAATAAATTATTAATTATTATTTCCCACTATTATTATCATCATCATTAATAAATAATATCCCCTTGTCATAAAAAGGTTAGTATTGTCATTAGGCCTGTCACAATATCTTTTTTTGTTGTTGTACGATATATTACACCAAAATATATTGCAATAAACGATATTATTGTCATTTTAAGACAACATTTTAACCTTTTATTACATAATGTCAGAATGACAATGCTATATCCTCACAATGCAAGTACACTCTTCCAAAGAACACCTATTTTTATCTTAAGAATATTTCATTTAATAGTCATTTTAACAGTTTAATTGGAATCAGAATGTGAAAACACATATCCTAAATAAATGATAATAAATGTTAACAAAAAAGTGCAAGATAAAAAATAACAGAAGGTGCTATATCTGCTAGCAGATCTATTTTCAGTTGTCAGACACTCACATGAAAATATACTATAATAATTTATAGTAAATACTATAGTGTTTTTTAACTATATTGACACCTCCAATAGAAACAGAGATGTTGCACAATCAGCTAAAATGCTGCCAGATTTGTTTTTTTATGTATGGGCGATATATATTGCATCACCAAAAATGATTGAGGTCATGTCTATGTGTTGTGCAATAAGTTGATATATTGATGATTGTGACAGGCCTAATTGTCATGATTTCTATAAAAACTAAATGCTGTCTATAATGTAATACACAAAAATATTGCCAAGTTATATACAGTTCCATAGTCTGGCCTGCTACTTACCCGTCCAACAGAGGGAGCTTGCAGAGGAGTTGCAGTTACAGGTGGTGACAAGAGCATCGTCCTCTCCTCCCAAACTCAGATCAAACACATTCACCAGCCCATCTGTGCCTCCAGAAGCCAACCGATCAGCCTGCTGAGGGTGAAACTTTACCGCGGTGACATCATCACTGTGCGACTCGGAATAAACGCCAAGCGGACCTCCGTCCTGTACCATACGGGCATCCCAGAACACTAAAAAACTGTCCTCCTCCACCTGCTCGGTGCCAGCGCACAGCACACGATCACTACAGCTCACATCAAACGAGCAGTACGAATGTGTCGAATCACTGCGGTAAACCTGAACAGAGTCAGAACCGGGCCGTCGGATGTCCCAAGACCGTAGTGTCCCATCGGCAGAGCCAGAGAACAGCAGGTGAGGGGACAGATGAGAGAAACGGACCCCACAGACAAGAGCCGTGTGGCCCTGAAACTCACCCACCTGACAGAGCGTCTCTCTGTTGTGGAGATGCACAGAATGATTGGAACAGCACACGGCCAGAACATCTGATGCTGCAAGAGAAGCGTCCAGAATATATGTGGCCTCGCTGGGCTGCAGTCTTCTGGCGATAGCGAGGGTCCTGAAGGTGTCCTCGAGAGCATTCATGGCTGTTACTGATTCACCTGGCACCTAAAAGAAAAAGAATACAGAGTCGTTTCACTGTTATGCAAAGTAGAACAAAGCTGTAGTTCTCTGCTGGACACAGATCCATATTTTGAAATAGGGCTGCACAATATATCATTTCAGCATCAATATTGCAATGTGCACTAGTCCCATCACAGGATCTGCAATGTTGAGTTGGGTTTATATACGTTTAAGATTATACACTCACCACCCAATTTATTAGGTACACCTTACTAGTACCGGGTTAGACCCGTTTTTGCCTTCAGAACTGCCTTTACCCTTCTTGGCTTAGATTCAACAAGGTACTGAAAATAATCCTCAAATATTTTGGTCCATATTGACATGATAGCATCACACAGTTTGCAACTTTGTCAGCTGCACATCCATAATGTGAATCTCCCATTCCGCCACATCCCAAAGGTTCTCTATTGGATTGAGCTCTGGTGACTGTGGAGGTCATTTGAGTACAGTAAACTCATCGTCATGTTCAAGAAACCAGTCTGAGATGATTCGCGCTTTATGACATGGTGCATTATCCTGCTGGAAACAGACATCAGAAGATGGGTACACTGTGGTCATAAAGGGATGGACATGGTCAGCAACAATACTCAGGTAGGCTGTGGCGTTGACACGATGCTTAATTGGTTGTAATGGGCCCAAAGTGTGCCAAGAAAATATCCCCCACACCATTACACCACCATCACCAGTCTAAACCGTTGATACAAGGCAGGATGCTTTCATGTTGTTGCCACCCAATTCTGACCCTACTATCCGAATGTTGCAGCAGAAATTAAGACTCATCAGACCAGGAAACGTTTTTCCAACCTTCTATTGTCCGATTTTGGTGAGCCTGTGTGAATTGAAGCCTCAGTTTCTTGTTCTTAGCTGACAGGAGGGGCACCCGGTGTGGTGTCGAACCAGTCTGGCCATTCTCCTCTGACCTCAACAAGGCATTTGCGCCCACAGAACTGCCTCTCACTGGATATTTTCTTTTTTTCTAACCATTCTCTGTACAACCCTAGAGATGGTTGTGCATGAAAATCCCAGTAGATCAGCAGTTTCTAAAATACTTAGGACCAGCCAATCTGGCACGAACAACCATGCCAAGTTCAAAGTCACCTAAATCACCTTTCTTGCCCATTCTGATGCTCTGTTTGAACTGCAGCAGATCGTCCTGACCATGTCTACGTGCATTGAGTTGCTGCCATGTGATTGGCTGATTAGATTGCGTTAACAAGCAGTTGGACAGGTGTACCTAATAAAGTGGCTGGTGAGTATATACTGTATTAAATGGGATTATATTGCCACAGTTCAAAATACACAACATTTGTGGAATTACTGCAAAGTTTAACCATAATGGTGTAAAGGTTTATCATTTGCCCATGTTTTTTTAAGCACTAAGACTAAGATTAAATCATTCAGACACAAGGAATTTTACTATTTGTAACTTTGATATAAAATCATTTTCTTGAACTATTACATGCGTTATTTTATGTAAGTTTTTTTTCAATTTCTGCACCTCAAAGATTAATCAATTGTTTCTAAATAGAGATATTCATGTCATCTGGTGAAATTGTATTAATATTGCAATATATATCGCAGAAATACAAAATGTCGAATGTCAGATTTTTCCAACATCGTGTAGCCCTATTTTAAAGGGTAAATTATTAGCTGCTGACAACATTAATCCATAGAAACGTTTTCTACTAATTTTATGAAAGAGAAATCATTTTGTATGACTGTAGTCTTCACCAAAATCAAAATCAGAAAGCCCTTTATTTTCAAATATGTTGTCCTTTTGACAGAAGCTTTTAGTGCAGGAAAACTACTAGACATAAAGTGAAGACAAGACACACATGAACCCTGCATAGAAGTAAGCATGTTTGTCTGCTATTTTAAAACAGCAAGTTCTAGAGAAAAATGTTGTACATTCTGCTAATATTCGACTACAACTATAAATAACCAAATTTAGCATTTTACATGTTTTAACAAAGTGATTGAACGAGTAAGTCTGAATGTGCGACTTTTCTCATCTGCATTCAGGTAATAAACAGAATATAAAGAACACAAATAATAATAAAAAGCAATGATAATAATAATAATAATACATTAAAACAATGTTTCAGTGCTCAATCTATGAAAATATTTGAGTGAATACGTGTAAGTATTTAGAAAAACTTAGAGCTACATTCAATTCAATTCATCTTTATTTGTATAGCGCTTATACAATGTAAATTGTGTCAAAGCTGCTTCACATTCAAGATTATAGTAAATTGAAACAGTGTCAGTTCAGTTTTAGAGTTTAAGTTCAGTTTAGCTCAGTTCAGTGTGGGTTAATAATCACTACTGAGAGTCCAAACACTGAAGAGCAAATCCATCGATGCACAGCTCTACAGATCCCGAACCATGCAAGCCAGTGGCGACAGCTGCGAGGAAAAAACTTCACCAATTGGCGAAAGTGAAGAATTTAAAAAACCTCGAGAGAAACCAGGCTCAGTTGGGCACGACCATTTCTCCTATGGCCAAACGTCTTGTGCAGAGCTGCAGTCTAGGCGCAGCCTAATGTAATTACGTTACATTATTATAATTTTTACTATAAAATCGTACTGTTAGATGTGTTGCTTGTATTGCTTTGACTACTTGCTTTAATTACATTCCTATTATTTGTACATATAAACAGAACGTATTTACAATTTAATTGACACGGATACATTGTATAGAATTCAATTCAATAGAATTCACCTTTATTTGTATAGCGCTTTTACAATGTAGATTATGCCAAAGCAGCTTCACGTATTAGATTATAGTATATAGAATGTAACATATATTTTCTAATCTTTTCAAGCACTCCTGATTCCAGTTTAAAAACCCTTGTTTGGACAACTTTGTGGCAGAATATTTGATAAAATCATAGCTATAATTCTTGACATGACAGCCAAATTTAGATATTTGAAGGCGAATATTTCTTGTAAGTTAAACGAGTTAAGCAACGGACCCTCGCATTAACAACGACATAACGTTAATATGTGACAAGTGTGTTCAGAACATTCTGATAATTAGTAAATAAGTCAAATTTAGTAATACGGTACAAAACTCACATGTGATCGTGTTTGGCACTCGTCGGGGTGTCACCTCATCAACTGCACCTCGGAAACGCAGAGACACTGAACATTAGTTCCGCAAGTCGGACACAAGCTTCACATAAGCTTCATTTGCGCTAAATAGAAATCTTTAGAATTCATGAACATTTACAAAACAGAGATATGGTGAAAAACACATTTGTAATCTTGTCTAAAATGGCATAAGGTAAGAAATACCTACAACAAAGCGCTCACGCTGCCACTAGATGACAGTGTTTTACTGTTTTATCAAATTAAAAGCATGTTTGATAGTGTGCAGTTTCTTCATTTTTTGTTTCGTATTAGACATACAAGGCTCGCATAGAAATATTCCGGTTGTTTTAAAAATATATATTTCAAAACGTATTATATATGTGTTTTTTTTTCCAGATTTATCAGCTTCTGATGTCGGGAACTGTTGGAGTACGTCAAACAGAATAAAGTGAAAACACCTATATTAATAAACTAGAGGACAAAGTATAAGTATCAAGTCATATACTACTTTATTTAACTCATTTACACACACACACACACACACACACAGTTACACAGACTCGAGTTAGAGATCTACATTAAATGGAGAGTTTAGTATAGTTTAGTTTAGTATAAGGCATCATTTGGGTGAGAATAGGAGTTATTTCCCTTGTCCTCCAGTCTTTGTCCTCCCTTGTTAAACACCCAAAGGACACAAACAGGACTGAAATACATGACATCTGAAACAGCAATCAGCTTTGTCTTCCGATGAAGAACGGACGTATTGCTGACTTGAGTAGTACAGCAGGCTGTTGACCTTTATATGATCATATTTCCAAATATCCTGTTCTCTGTGTCAGCTTTCAGTCTGTGGAGAACGGGGAAATCCTCAACGGACATTTTAAATAGCAGGTACCCGAGAGACGCATTTGACACGAGACATAAAACTTAAGTAAAGCTTTGAAATGAATGGCTGGGGTTTGGTCTGAGTACGCAACGGTCATGTTAGATTCAATAATTATTGTTGTGTGTTATGTGAACGACAAGCAAAGAGATGTATTGTGAAGAATCAGTGAGTGGAGAGTAAAGCAGACTGTCGCAAATGCCCAGTTTGTTTTTTCTATATCTTATTGAGAACATTGCACAGACGTTCATTGTTTTTATATGAGGCTAATGATATTTTATATGGTTTAGCCCTACCCTTACCCCTAATCGCAATTCCAATCAATCATTAGATACTAATAAAAACATGTTCTGGATGACTTATAACCGTTTTTAATTAGTGAGGACCAGGGACGTGCAGACATTTTAAAAGGCAGGGGCTCAAGTGGAAAAAAGGGAACTTTTTCTAAAAAAAAAAAAAATAATAATAATTGTCCTTTAATAAATAAAATATAATAAAGGAGATTTCATCCTAAATTCACCATGTACTCACCCTTAAAAGGATAGTTCATTCAATTCTAATTCTGTCACCATTTACTCAACTTTTACTTGTTCCAAACCTATTTGACTTTTTTTTTTCTTTTGTCGAACACACAAAATAATATTTTAAAGAAAGCAGGAAACCTGTAACCATTGACTTCCATAGTATTTGTTTTTAAAACCAAGATATACATAAAATTTGTTTTTTTATTGTCTGACAGGGAAAGCTGTCCTTAAAAGAACACACATTAACTTATACATATATGTAGAAATGTTCGTTTGTAGGAGGGGAAGAAGAAGACAGGGTCGGCGGTAAAGGGTCAGTAAATGTTTTATTTTTCAGTTTCTCACACAACGTGTGTATGTGTGGATGTGTGTGTTCTCTCCTCTCTCCCTCCCGGCTGCTTCTTCTCTCCTTAAGAAGGGTGTCTCTCCAGCCCAATCACTAGAATAAACAGGTGTTATTTATTATTTCTGATTGGCCTGCTGATTAGCCGCCGGGCTCCTAGCATGCTCTCCACCCTCATTGGGTGTTCGATCATGCTTACCTCTCCACAATATATTATTAGTAGTATTTAAAAAATAGTTATTATCCCCAGGAAAAAGGGCACTTTCTCTCCAGGAGAAAAAAGTGCAGGGGCTCAAACACCCAAAGCCCCCACCTCTGCACGTGCCTGGTGAGGACCAATAAAATGTCCTCAGTTAGTGGGCAGTTTTGATATCTCGCTATAAAGTGAGTCCTCACAAGTAGAGGTAAACCTCTACACACACACACACACAAAGCAGTTTGAGAGCAAGCAAAGCCAAATCTTTTTTGATTGTCCACTGTTTCACTGACCTTATATCCATTTTATATAAGTAGTCTGTTATACTGTTATAAATATCTTATTAGCATTTTTTTTTGCTAACCTCTGAGGTGCTTTTTACTTGAGAATGAACTCTTTTTTCGAACTGTACCATAATATATGAGCCATAAACCTGATGTAGCCTATACCAAAACTGCAATGTATATATTTGTATATTTTAATCCTTCAATATTTTGCCTAAAAGTGCAACAAAAAGTTCCATTTAAAAAGCATTTAAATAACTAAATATATTATTTCATGTGTCAAGCTAATAGAAACATCTAGCAAGAGTAAGCACTTCAATAGGATTTTAAATGAATAAAAATAACTGCATTTTTTATTATCCTAAGTACAGTATACTGTATGACAAACAGATGGTGTAAAAAAAGAAAAGAAAATATTTGTTGTTGCAAGCTATCCGGCTAAAACATGCTCACACACATTGCAGAAATTACAGAGAAATCACAGATTTCAGCAGGAACACTCAAACTTCCTGAGAAATAATGACTGAAATGCGCTAACAAATCCAGTCTCTTAATAAGAAATCCAGTCTCTTAATTTATTTTCTTCTTCAAAAAAAAAACAACAAAAACAACAACAGACAAAACTAGTAGCCTTTTTGCTTTTGATTGAGCATATTATTCAAATGTAAAGATGCAAAAAATATACACAAATCCTTTGATAACTACTGTAGAAAAAATAAAATCAACAAATCTTCTACAGCAAACCATTTTATTGACATAAAGAGTCTCCTTTTAACACGGAATTTATGGTCATTTGTGCATTGTGTTTTCAGGCCTGTAGGAGTGCAGTTCTTCCGGTGTCAAGCGCTGGATGAAGGTCAGGATGTTTGTTTAGTCTCAATGTTTGGTATTAAGATATGATTGGTACTTTTTAGTTTTCAGTTTATTGATTTAATCAAACTCTTAACATGTTGAGAATGCCTCCAATATTATTGAAAGTTATTTAACAGCACATATCATTAAAAAGGAAATCAAAAAGACCCAAGATTATGATCACACAAGCGAATCAGAAATTGAAAAATGAACATTTTTCACAGACACACACAAATTATCCGAAGCTTCTAGCACACATTTGGTACAGAGAGGAAAATGTGACAATGGAAAATGACAGTGAGATAAACGACCAAAATAAATGAAACAATTCTAGTGTAAACAACTACTTTATGGCTAAATGATCATGAAATAAACCATCCAATGCAAGGGAATTTGTTCAAATGAGTCAAATTTCAATAAAATATTTCAGTAATTGTTATGAAAGCAAACAGACAGCCAGTGGCACATTAAGCGACACATTTAGCATGCAACATTTTGTATTTTGTTTGGAAAAAAAGGTGTTACAGCATTTTGATCAGCTCTTATTTTTGTTTTTTATTTCTAAGTTAATAATTTTGTTATGTGCTTTAGCTACTTTTATTAGTATATATATATATATATATATATATATATATATATATATATATATAT
>CAIGQZ010001313.1:3798583-3815203 GCA_903798205.1 Danio tinwini | reverse complement strand
TATATATATATATATATATATATATATATATATATATATATATATATTTTTATATATATATATACATATACATATAAAAAAGAAGTATTGAACACCTCACCATTGTTTTTAGTCAACACATTTCTAAAAGTGAATTTTTTCCCGGATGTTGGTAACAACTCAAGAAATCCATATATGCAAAGAAAACAAATCTGATAAGTTTACAAATTTAATTATGTGTAATAAAATGAAATGACACAATGGAAAAAATATTGAACACATGAGGAAAGGGAGGTGTAGAAAAGCAGTGAAAGCCCAGACAACAGTTGAAATCTCTTTTTAGCAACTCTCTGCCCTTCCTCATTGTAAATGAATATTAGCTGCTTCAGCAACATCTACATTAGCAGGATGATAAGGACGAAGCCAGGGTGGACATTTCAGCAAGACAATGACCCAAAACACAGCCAAGGAAACTCTCAAATGCTTTCAGAGAAAGAAAATCAAGCTGTAGAATAGCCCAGCCAATTACCTGACTTGAATCAAATAGAAAATACATATTAAAGATCAGATTTGATAGACGAGACCCACAGAACCATCAAGATTTTTATGCTCGGTTTAAGTCTGTGATAAAATAACACCTGAGCAATTCATGTGACTTCATTCTCCATATGAGAGGCATCTTTAAGCTGCCATGACCAAAAAAGCCTTTTATATAAAATATTAAAAGTTCAGCACTTTCTCTTTGTATCATTCCATTGTTATTACACACAACTCATCTTTCAGATTTTGTTTTTTTTATCATTGTATTGTTTGGGTTTTTATCAAAATCTGCATCAATTCCCTGCCAACAGCTCCATTAGAAATATTATTCCCAATAAAAAACATGACGTGTTTAATAATTATTTTCCCCACTGTGTGTATGTATGTATGTATATATATATATATATATATATACCTACACTGTTAAAACATATTAGTTATCTTACTTAAAAAAGTGAGTAAACCTGTTGTAATTTGGAACTGTAAGTTGACAAAAAAAGATTTTTATAATTATGCACATAGTTCATTTATCTAATCATAAGGCTTTATATTTTCATTTCCTCAAGTAAAGTCAACTAGTTACAGTACTTTTTACAGTGTAAAAACTGTAACTTTTTAAAGTTCACCACATGCTGTGTAGATCAAAGAATACAAAAAGAAACAGAAGGAAATAGTTGTCTGATTGTCTGTGCTTAAAGAACATCGCATAGATTTACATAAAAGGCACTGTGTGGTCTCTAAATCCGATCCGTTTATTCAAAAAGAGCTGTATTGTTTCCAGTAAACACCAAAAAAAGCCCAAATCAAAGGAAATAAAGCACTTTAAAATGAGATTTTCACCACTGGAGCAGTTTCTCAGGAGTTTAATCTAGGAACATATGGATCCTGATGCCTTTTTCTGCATTCAGTGTTAATGATATTATGGGAAACAGAACATTTAAATATGATGCAGACCTCAGAGTACACATTTTCAGTTGTTAAATCAGCATCAAATTATATATATATATATATATATATAAAAAAATTTGGGTTGAGGATACAGAGGAATTTGTGAATGATATGCTTCTGCATGTGTAGAATCAGTCTGAATAGCTGGTAATGGAAAAAATAAAAAACAGATTTACAACTAAAAACACTCACTCAAAATTTGGTCACTTGACTATTCATTAGTACACAGGCCTGAGAGGATAACATGCTACAGTGGAACCGTCTTCCATGCACAAACCCAGATTTATCATGGAATCACTTTTAAGGGGCACAGTTCATCCAAAAATTTAAAATTCACTTTGAATTCACTCACCTTGAACTTATGCAAAATGTATATATAACTTTTTTTGTCTTTAGTAGAACATTAAAGAAAACTGTAATCCTTGGTGATTCGTAGAACACAAGTCAATGGCTACCAGCACTTTGAGATTAATACACATGGCTACTTATAACAGTTGAGGTCTTATGAAGCAAAACAATCAAGAAAATGAAAGTTATTTCCTTTAATCCATAGCATCTACAAATGCGGTTTTGCACAAACTGATTATTGCTCTCCAGAAGGCCTGGATATGTCATTGAGAAACAGAAGCATTTATTTAGTTTTTTCCTAATCAAAAATGTTGCATTCATTTGTGTTTTTAACTTTATATTATTATTTACTCATTTATTTATTTTATGTTTGTGTAAATTGATACATGCATGACAAATCAAATCAAATCACTTTTATTGTCACATCACATGTATGGAAAGCTGTGTGCTTGTATATGTTTTGTAGTTCTGTAGGCTATATTGATATTGTATGCCGAGTTGATGTGGGGTAAAAAAAAGGAGGAAAAAAATCCCTATGTTTTTTTCGTATGCATGTACTGTATATGTTATTGTTTTATTATACTCAAAGTGCAGGTGACCAATGACTTGGATTTTATTAATCACCAAGGGAAACAAAAAATTCTGCACACTATCAACACCTGCTGTGTGAATATTTTATTATAGACGACTTTTCGGTCACATCACCTTCATCAAACATAAAAAACAACAACAACAACAACGTGTATGTTTGATGAAGGCCTGTTTAAGGTTTGGTATACGTGTATATATGATATATGTGTATGTTTGATATATGTGTGTTTGTCTGATGAAGCTAATGGGACTGAAATGTCATATAGAATTAAATATTCATACAGCAAGTATTGATTGAGTGTTTGTTTGTTTCCCTTTTGCACATTTTCACATGAGGCCTTTCCTATGCACCTATCGTTGCTATAGATATGTTGAGCTTACGTGATCAGTAGCCAAGTACCATGGTTTCTGCTAATCATCTACTTCAATGCTCTACTGAAGAAAAAAAGATCTAGATTGGCTCAAGAAAGAGTAAATGAACAGTACATTTTTATTTTTTGACTTAACTATCGCATTAAGGAGTAACTGGTCCAGCTTAAAATTGAGGTAAAGTTGGTTCTATATTCACACATTCAGACGTTCTCCTTAATAACATATTTTCAATAAAAAAAGTATTATTTGCAAATTCTAAATAGTGAAATCATAATATCAGCTATTGTTCAGTCAATTAAATAGTGCTAACGTCGTTTTGAAGTCCTACTTAAATGCGATTTCAGACCAAATATTTAAATTGGTGTAGTCAACAATAAAATTAAATAACCATTAAAATAAACAAACCATTAAAACAACCATTAAAATGAACAAACGTGTGAATATAAAACCAACTTTACCTCAATCAGATTAAGCAACCTTCATTCACCAAGGAGAATCTCCTTTTAATAATGTGGCCCAAACTCAACCTCTAAACTTTTTTCTCTTTCACGTAACCTCCAACCTTAAAATGACTAAGATCTGCATTGTAGTTAAAGCGTGAAAGTCAACATAGCTCTGCGCAGGGTCGAATCACTGCTTCATTCTCAATCCAAAACGATCCGGTTTACAGAAGAGTGAGGAACTGGGAATTCACCTTCTCTTTCAACTAAATAGGAACTTAGATCTGCACAAAGACACACAAGGCCACAGGAAGAGTAAAAAAACACACACGCGCAAACAAAGTGGTGTCACGCAAGCCTGACCTACAATAAGGTCATCATGGCAGCACAAAACAGTAGGCAGCAGAGCAGTGCAATCTGGGAACAGTGCATCTAAATCAGTACCACAATATTCAACTTTACACATTAAACATAACCATTCTCCACTCTTAAATAGGCTTGTCAGAAGTATTGAGTTCACAGAAATCTTTAAAACATCAATTTCGTGCACACATTTGAGTGCCAAAAAACTTCTTCACTAAGTACAAACACAGATACACAAACACTGAATAGTTTCAAAGCTGCGTATCTGCTGCTCAACAGTGTTTAAATATTAGCAGGTAAAGGATGTTTTTAAAATTCTAGTACCGATTGGTACCAAACTCAATACTTTTGACAACCCTACTCTCAAAATGCAATTATTCACAGGCTAAGGGACAAACCTGACATTTAATCATGTCAATCTGACTGAAATTTGATACTGAAAAAAGCATTGATTACTCTAACGTCGCTTTTTTGCAAACATTCACACATATAGTACTGTGTTCAGCAGCAACATACAGGGAATAAAAACCACTACGATGTACATGAAAATCTAAAATAATTGCAATTATAAGCCATATTCCCTGACGCATATTCAATTTACGAATATGAATGTTAAATTGATTCAGTATTAAACAATATTGAATAAATCACTAGTGCAGCGCCAAAAGAAACTAGTTCTTGAGTGGTCAGTTTAAGGGAGAATTCCCCTCAAAAATAAAGTTTGGGTATTATTTATTCTATAGTGGCTGAGAGAGCTTAACATGCTGCAATTTAAGAAAACAGTGAATTGAGAAAAGATCTTCATCCATTTGACAGCAGATGTGCTGCAAATCCTCACAACGCAAACACATTTTTAAAAATGCACAGAATTTTCTCACAACACAAACTAATTTATAAAATGCGCTGCATTTTCTCACATCGCAAACAATTTACGGAAACGTGCTGCATTTCTCACAACGCAAACATATTTACAAAAACGCTGCATTGTCCCACAATGCAAACATATTTATAAAACGTGCTGCATTTTTTCTCACAATGCAAACATATTTATAAAACGTGCTGCATTTTTTCTCACAACGCAAACATATTTATAAAACACGCTGCATTTTCTCACAATGCAAACAAATTAATGAAACATGCTGCATTTTCTCACAACGCAAACATTTCACAAAAACGTGCTGCATTTTCTCATAACACTTTTTCAAAAAGCACGGAACATAATGGAAATGTTTCACGGGGACCCAAAAATGTGACAGACCCAGCTATTTAGGTTATTGTTATTTAGGCTAATAAAATACAAAAGACAAGGGAGTCAAGATGTTTAAATAAACAAACAAAAAAAACCTCACCTTTCAAAGATCACCTACAATTCCAATAAGCAATAGCAAAAATCATAGAACCAAGCAACGTTCCTCACGCTTTTGGGTCCCCTTGAAACATTTCCGTTGTGTTGTTTTAAATTTTTTTTTCCAAGTGTTGTGAGAAAATGCAGCACATTTTTATAAATTGTTTGCATTGTGAGAAAATGCAGCACATTTTAATAATTTGTTGTCATTGTGGGAAAATGCAGTGTGTTTTTAAATGTACAGTATGTGTTGTGAGGATTTGCAGCAGGTGTGCTGTCAAACGGATAAAGATCTTTTTTTTTAATTTGTTGGTGTTTTTTGTAATTGCACGTGTTTTCTTAAATTGCAGCACATTATGCTCTCCCAGCCACCATATTATACACCCTAATATTATTACAAAACTGGAGAGTCAAAATTATGAGAGTTTCCAAATATGTCAATAAGGCATCTATCATTACAAAGGTCTTTGGAGAAAAATCCAACATGTTTTGAAATGCAAAAAAAACATCTAAATGAATTTCAACAAAAGTAAAATAAAGATCTACACCTGCCCCAACCATTAACCATCATGCTCGGCTAGCCTTTTCAATTGAAACTTAACGTTTCCGATTTCCCCTCACAAACAAACAAAACACAAATGATGTTAAGTTTAGTTCCAGCCGATCCACAACTGTGCACGAGTCACACCTTTTCCAAAAGCGCTTTCAGTCAACTCTTGATGCAAGAGTTAGAGTCCAAACATTGGTCAAAAATCTTCTACAATTTCCGATAATCAGCAAAACTGCTGTATTGCTTGAGAAAAATATAACAAGGCCTACTGGCTACAAAAGTTTGCAATAAGATTTTAGAAAATAATAAAATCTGACATATATGCTACTATACATGCGATGCAAACTGCGTAGAAAAGCACAATCATTTCTCAATCAACACCTAACGGGTGTTTAGAACAGAAACTCTTCGAAAACTACAGTATAAACGATGGAAAACATTGGAGGAACGATTGGAAGGTGCAGCACAGTGTTACGTGACTGGCATTAGTTCCATCAAATCGGCGATTTGAAGGGAGGGGCCTCTGCAGTCCAACTGGGCTCTTATTGGCTGAAAGCATAGTGGTTTGTTCCATCACAACAGGCCCACGTGTGCAAATAGGAAAGGCACAAGGAAAAGTGCATTTAACCCTACTGTTCCATAGACAATATACCGATACGGCAGCTCCACTTCCATGTGCTGCCTGGCCTTCCGGACATCATTGCTGGGAATCCCGACGAC
Source organism: Danio tinwini (assembly GCA_903798205.1). NCBI lineage: Eukaryota > Metazoa > Chordata > Actinopteri > Cypriniformes > Danionidae > Danio > Danio tinwini. The sequence goes on along the minus strand of CAIGQZ010001313.1, from coordinate 3,809,007 downwards.
CCAACAGACCAGCGGGATAGTGAGAGCTTTCATTACGGCTCTGGTAGCCAAGAGAATGAGGACGCCTAAGAAAAAGCGGAGCAGACAGAGTGCGATCAGGCTGAGGGTGAAAGATGGTGGCTGTAAAGGAAACGCAGATGCTGGTGGGTCTGGCAATAGGCCCAGATGGTAGTTGACATGGGATGCCAAGGCGATACCCGCCCCAGAGCCCAGGATTTGGGCGGTGTCGCCACGTGAAGTGCTCCAGGTGTCCAAGGTGAAGGAAAAAAGACCCAATCCCACATGAAGAGAGATGATCATGAGGGGGGCGTAAGGATGTGTGCGGTTGAAAGTGTCGATGATGTCAAGAGCAGGATTGAAGACCACCAATATCAGCAAACTGTACAGGAAACCAGCAATGATGTCCTGAGGAAAAAGAAAAAAAAATTATGTGAAACCTCAGGAATTAACAGAAAAGAAAATGTAATTGTGAAACAACAAAAGAGATTGTGAGATTCAAAGATGACATAAGAAACACCTGAAAATAGGCTGACAGAGAGAATGCACCTATTTGACTATCAGCTTTTACATGTAAATCTGTAGAGGAAGTTTGACCTAATAATAAATGCCCCAAATAATGAATGTGGATATAAACTAATATGGCAGGTGCAAATAAATACCTGTTCACAACACAAATGTTTGGAAAGTAAATTCAGGTTTTAGCATGTGATTGCTGAGGGCTAAATTTTTTTAGCCCTCAGCGTAAGAACTAGCACACATTCTGAATGAAAATCTATGCAAATCCAAGTTAAATTTAAGACTTTTTAGGACCATTCTGAATGAAATTTCAGACCTACACAAGGCTAAATGCTAAGGATTTCTTCTAATGGCCCAGTTAACACCTTAAAAAACCATCAAGAAAAGAGGTTAAACCATATAGGTAAATATAGTTAATAAATCAACTTTTGTTAACTTTTATTGAGATGGAATGTTAGTGATTGGATGGATGTTAGCCCAATTAGGTTTAGCTTTACATGGACATAGGAAAATTAAGACTTGTTTAAAATGATTTAAGACCTACAACACAATATTTCAATGAATTTAGAACTTTTTAAGGCCTAAATTTTTATTTTTTAAATTTAAGACATTTTAAGACCCCGCAGATACCCTGCTTGCAAGTAGGTGTTGCTTAATCCGAAAAATAGGAGTAACAGCAGCAGCTCTAGACATAAAACATGTTTTATTGGTCGGCACATGCGAAGGAAAACAGATTATGATTAACAGAACATGCACAGAAAATGACTGATGGCATGAGAATGATGATGTTTGTCTAAACAGGCACATTAACAACAGTTTATTCAAAATAAAATGTTTATTGCACTGAATATATGCTCTGAGGTGCATTTCCCAAACATGGGCGTAACTCGCAGCTGAACTACCATAGTACGATGCATCATTTAAAAACAAAAAAAGTGACAAGTGTTTCCCAAAACCATAGTTGATTTGTCCCAGCATTTGTCGGAATGTTTCAAAGGAATAGGCCATAGGGGGATAACTGGGAATAGAACACAGCCAGGAACTATGATTCTAACTACAGCTCTAACTGTATGTTCACACCGAAAGCGGCGAGAGCGTCAAAGTAGCTGGAAGTCATTCATTTTCAATAGGTGCCGGCGCCGATAAGCGACGAAGAGCAATGCAGCACCTTTTCGTCGGTGTGGGCGTCAAGGAGAGTTGAAATCAAGTCAACTTCATAGTAATGAGCTATGATGCGGTTTGGAGAAAAGCAATCGGAATGTAGAAGTTCACCGCTTGAGAGTAGTCCAGAGATCACGGTCACTAATGTCAGTTATATAGACATATTTTTTTTCTTTAAAAAAGCGTGATTCTCATGCGACAATACAAATCAGTAATGCTGCTTCAGGATATTTCAGACATATGGACACATATTGAATAAGTGGAGCAAAGCCACACCACATGCAACTAGATCTTCCATTGTTAAATTAATTTAATAAAATGTGTGCAACATTTTCACATTAGAAAGCATGTTTTATGCAGGAATGTAACTGATATGATATGCTGCAACGGCCCCTTTAAATACATGATCAATGTAGCGAATTTTGACGCTCTCGCCGCCGGAGCTGAAGGCAGACAGCATTGTCGCCAGGGAGGCCAAAGTGATCTTTGACGCTCTTACCGCCTTCGGTGTGAACCACAGTAAAGGTGTACTTGCAAGCGTACAAGTTTGCGACGCAGTTTGCGAATGTTAGTCGAAACGATGGATTTGGGAATTGCCAAATCAATGACCTATTTTTGTAATAACAGAACTTGCAACCTTAGTTGGCTAACAATGTTTTTTTGGAAACGCTGACGTTGCCAATTCAATCATGGAAAGAAAAAAATCTGGATATTAAGCTTATTTTGGTTGTGATTTTTAGCATTATGTGCTCATAGAGAAAAAAATGGAATATATTATTGAAATATTGCAAACAATCTCCTCTGAAAAAAATAAACAAAAAAAAGCAAAAGTGGTAGATAAATAATTTGTCAGCAATTCTTTAAAATAAGGTTGCAGTATTCACTACATCTTTCTTAGATTTTCTTAAGTTTATTTTTAAGTTTATTTGTATGCTCAACCAATAGCAGGAGTTGTGGGAGACGTCCAGCACTGGAATACTTCAGCACTGAGTGAGAGATTCCACAGAGACCACAAGACACACACACACACATCTGTGTGAAACCTGCTAAACAGTAATAGGCAGCGCTTTCGTGAACTGCTTGACTATGTGTGGGAGAGAAAATGAGCTGGTTAATTTAAAACCATTTTCACACTCAGCACTTAAAACATCATGGAAACTCTTCTCTGATTACAGACACAGAGTAACCAGCAAATGTACATTTATACACTCCGATAGTCGCCCTCACACACTTGACCCTAAAACTCTAACCCCATAACTGGCATTTCAGCAATTGTAGATGTTAAAACTGAAATTATTCAGTGCCCTCATGACATGGTTGTCCTCATGGAAACTATATAGAGGTTCTCAGTATAATTGCGTACACCGCATTTTGAAAATGAATATTTTTATCCATTTCTCAGTTAATATGGGTAATATATATTGGTGCATTTGAACAAAGCAGATTTATTAAACAGATATATTTATAAAAATAATATTTTAGTCACAGAACATTTTTAGAAATGGAAAGATAATACAATTAAATTTATGCAAAATATTGCAAAAACAAAATTACAAACTTTATATATTTTTTGTTTCTCTTGATTTTTGCCATTTTTGAAAACGTTATTTACTATTTTTCCCAAACATATACATTTGGCCTATTTTTTTTTTAAAACATTATTTTAAGTTCTTTTGTTAGATTAGCTCCATTTGGCGTCAGTACTGACTAAACTCTGACTAAAAATGTAAATGCACAAATATAACATTGTAAAGCATCCTATAGAAAATATTAATTTAAATGAGAGATTTGTGGGGGTGTACCCATATATGCTGAGCACTGTATGTCTAGATGTTTATAAGGACAGAATCACTTTCTTCATGTGAGACACTTCGCCTCTTTCACTTATCTGTCAGTCATTAACCATGATGGGCTCATTTTTCCACATTTGCAGTGGAACATTGGTTTGTTGTCTTTTGCATGCACATCTACTTGTTTTTTTATAATATATTTTTATTTAGCTTTTTCAAAAGTTACCAATACAGAACATTAAAACTAAGCAACAAACTAAATCATACACAGTAAAAAAATAAAAAATAATAAATAAATAAAAAGCTAGGATACAGTGTAAATCAATGTGGAAAAACAACAGTATTTCGTCAAGACAAATCATGTGGTACATGTGGTATCTTTTTAAATAATTTACCCTTTCCTCTCAAAGAATATGTGATTTTCTCTCTGTATGGTATAAAGTTGTAAACTTCTGAGATCCATAGTCCAATAGGTACATCAATGTGTGTTTTCCCATTCAAAGCAATACATTCTTAGCTATTGCAAATGTATTGTAAGTGTCGGAATGAGAAATATTCTATCTAGTCTGTACTAGTAATCCCTTTAAAAGAGTAGGGGTTTAACCCCGGCATCCTGGCCAAATTTGCCCACTGGCCTCTGTCCATCATGGCCTCCTAACCATCCCGATATGATAATTGGCTTCATCACTCTGTCTCCTCTCCATCAATCAGCTGGTGTGTGGTGTGCGGTCTGGCACAATATGGCTGTCGTCACATCATCCAGGTAGATGCTGCACAATGGTGGTGGATGAGGAGATTCTCCCCAATGTGTAAAGTGCTTTGAGTGTCCAGAAAAGCGTTATATAAATGTAAGGAATTATTATTATTTTTAACAGTCAAAAAATTACAATCATATTAAACCATTTGTCTGTCAGATGTACTCAGGTTTCAGTGGACCACTTTGCACATACACAATATGAAACTAAAAAAGGGCTTGAAATTGCACTTTAATAAGGAGAAAAGAAATAAAACATGAATGTATACTGAAATGAAAATTAGAAGACATCCTGCAACGTCCTGAATTTCAAGGTTTCTTCTCCTCAGGGTCAGTATATTGCCCGCATTCATGAACACTGTGCACTGATGTAATATACCCTATCCCAGATGCCCGCACATAACTTCTTATGTTTAAAACAAAGCACAGACACATCTGAGGTAATATGTCACCTGAACATGAATATGATTAAGCTCCCCATACTGAAATTGAGAAGAAGAAACTGTAAAGTTTCTTAAGCTTTGTTTTATGTGCACACAAAAGTATTCTCATGGCTTGATTAATATTCTGATTGAACCACCATTGAACCTGTTTTGAGGATGTTTTTTGGTATTTTTTTCAGAAGATGAGGGAGCTCTTAGATTTCACCTAAATATTCTAATTTGTGTTCCAAAGACTAACAAAGGTCTCAGGGGTCTAGAATGACAGGAGGGTGAGTGATTAATAGCATAATTGAAATTTTTGGGTGAACTACAGTAACTTACAGTGACGTAAAGTGAGCTGATTGAAACCCAGTCAAACCCATTCAGTCATAGCAACGGTTTGCTGTTACAAATCTGTGATTTCTAAAATATTATTCGAATTGTCACTAACAAATCTAACTATAAGCAAGTTTAATTTATTTGGGTCCACTGGGAAACAAATTGGGGAAAGACTGAACCCAATGGGTTTTAAATAAGTGAAAGATGGACGTGAAGTGTTCAGAATGGTTTTGGTTTGGTGATGTTTTCTGCAGCAATAGTTGACTTTGAGTCTCTTATAAAGCTACATTGCAGAGTGAATGCAAATGTTTATCAGAAGCTCCTTCAGCTTCATGAGCAATTCTGACTGCTGTAACTTTTCCAAATGTTTGATGTAATATTTATGTTAGCATCATTGCTTTTCTCTTTGAATCACTGTATTTATACTGTTCTACTAGCATGGTACAAACCACAACAAAAAATGTTTATAAAATCTAAATTTTTCCTAATATATTTATATTAGGTCTGCACGATATTGGAAACAATTGACATTGCAAATTTTGTTTTTCAGCTATATACATTGCGATAGGAAATATACTTCACTAGATGGATGAAATAACTCTTTGTAAAGAATTCACTATTCCATAATGTTTGGAGTGGTTTATAGGGGAGTGCATCTGGATAAATTATTACAATTAACTTTAAACAATTTTTTTGTGGGGGGGTGGGGGGGGGTTGAGAGCTTTATATTTGTCTGGTAAGTCTTAATGGCAGTTGGACACAAATATTTAAAAACTTATGTAAAGTGACATAATAAACTTAACTCACTTGATATGTTTAACAGAAAAAAACCCAAATGCAATAAACTGATAACATTTAAATATATATATCAAAGCTGTACAATGTATTGTTTTAGCATTGATAATGCAATGTGCCTCATATATATATATATATATATATATATATATATATATGCATGATTAATCGAAAAAAGATCGCGATCACAATTCGACCCCCCACACGATCTTAATCCAGCATCTCTACAATTCAGCCAATTATATTTTCAAGTTCCACTCTTTACATTGTTATCTACGTTGCTTAGCAACATGGAACACCTTCAAATTGTGTTAAAAGTGTCACATACTGCATTTATAAGATGTAATTCACCCAAAAATGTCATTTTTGTCTAAATGTAATAATGTATTTACGGCCGCGAAATCACACGTGAGTGAGCTGTTTACTGTTTACTACTGAGAGGACGCATGCTTGCCCTTGAATGATGTCAACTTTAGTGAACAGAACCTGCATAGGCTTTGAATGACAGGTAATGAAGTTGTAAATAATTTGCATGCTTTTTTTTGGCAAATGAGGGCAGCCATGAGATAAGCCACATTTGCCAGTGAAAGTGAAACCAAAAACGTGCACATCATTTACATGATCATATCGCATTGTAAAGTTATGATTACAACAAGCATTTTTTATTTCATAGCAAACACAATAGGTTGTGTATGAAAATAAATGTTTACAGGGTCAGTATAACTACTCTAGCTTATATAATGTTGAATATAATGCAAGTGGAATCTGATAACGACAAATGTCTCATTTTACCAGTGAAAGAAATGGTCTAATTATGTTGTCAATTAAAAAAAATCTAAATTAAGTCTACCATTCATAGTCTATGCAAAATTTAGCATTTTATTCAACAGTAGAGCTACACGTAGACCTAATATTATTATTGTTGTTTTACCATATGTTTGAGAAATAACAATAATAATAGCCTACTCATTTTAACCTTTACTTTACATCTACAGAATCGTGAGATATAGATATATATATATATTAGGGCTATATATATATATATATATATATATATATATGTGACCAAATATGTTGATCAGCAACTAAATAATTAAAAAACATTTAACAGGACTTCTTTGGGCCATTTCCCAATGTATGTGTGTCATCTGTCATCTTGTTACAAAATCCCTTCTAGTCTTGTGAGTATGAGAGTGTTAAAACAATCCCACAGTTGCCGTAGGAACTATCTCTAGGGCTACGGCCACTCATCACCCCAACAGAGCGACCAGACGTATGAGGTCATGGTAAGGGTGACATTACGGCTTAGAGCAGAGATGGGGCAGAACACCCAGATGAAACACCACATTTTCAGGACTGAGGAAAAAGCCGTAATGCAGACAGACAGACACTTCGCCAAGATTATATCATCCTGCTAAATTACACCGTTTATTACATGATGATGACAGTTGGATTTACGGTGCCTTTACACGTGCATAATACATGTTTATAACAGATCGGGATTTGGGGAAAGCAACAGGCAACGTTAGACTCGAACAGATGGATGTAGTTACACCAGGCCATTTACAGTCTATTTGAGTAGCCTTAGGTCATACAAACACACTTATTATTTATGCCATATGTGTGATCCTACTTCAAAATGGCAAAACATTCAGTAAACTGAGCTGGATCCACACAAAGGCAAACTACTGCTGGTAATTATCCGGCCCAGTAAAGAAACACTGGGGACTTTTTCCCAGGGTGACTCCCACATACAGATAACATCTACACACAAACACAGATTAAAAAAAGAATAACATACACAGATCCCCCATGAAGGAACATCATACGGTTGCCATTGTCTTGCCTTTATGAAAGCAGCAGTCTTTGGAAACCTTATTTGTAGGATTAAGATGACTCTTATAAGTTGACATTTTCATGTTATGACTAGTGCTGTCAGTTGAATAAATATATAAATATGTAAAGCAAATTATGGGGATGATTTTCTTTGGGGTTTTTTCATTCCATTTCTTTGTTTATGAGCAGTTGAGCAGAACACAAAGGATGACAGAAAAAAATATAATGCTATTTTTTAAATCAATGACAGAAATATTTTGGAAAAAAAGACAAACATTTAAAATGCTCTAAGTGAATTTGGGCATCATAATGAAACAAATGCAACACATTTATTCTGAGATTTGCTTTAAGATGACACTTAAACGTGTACTTAAAATATTAGTGTTGTGTTAGTTTTTTCAGTCATAAAAGCAAAGGGAAGCTAAATATAAAAATACAGGAAATATTTATCCATGATTACATACTGGGAAAATAAGTATTGAACATGTCACCTTTTTTCTCAGAAAACATATTTCTAAAGGTGCCATTGATTTAAAATTTTCCTTGGATGTTGGTAACAACCAAACAAATCCATATGCAAAGAAAGCAAATATAATTAGTTTACAAATTAAGTTCTGCATAATAAAATGAAATGACGCAGGGAAAAAGTATTGAACACATGAAGAAAGGGATGTGTAGAGGCAGTGAAAGCCCAGACAGCAGCTGAAATCTCTCAGTAGTTATTCAGCAACCTTCTGCTCTTCCTCATTGTAAATTATTATTAGCTGCTTCAGCAACATCTACATTAGCAGAATGACTTTTCAGCAAAACAATGATCCAAAACACAGCCAAGGAACCTCTCAAATGCTTTCAGAGACAGAAAAATCAAGCTGTAGAATGACCCAGCCAATCACCTGACTTGAATCCAATACAAAATACAAATTAAAGATCAGATTTGATAAATGAGACCCATCAAGATTTTACACTTTGTTGGAGTGTTGAAAAATAAAATAATAATAAATCACACCTGAGCGATGCATGTGACTTCATTCTCCATATGAGAGGAGTCACCAAAAATGCCTTTTATACAAAGTTTTAAATACACTTCAAGTTCAGTACTTTCTCTTTGTGTCATTCCATTGTTATTACACATAACTCATATTTCAAATTTTATGTTTGTATTGTTTGGGTTTTTACCAAAATCTGGTTCAATTCCATGTCAACAGCTCTTCTAGAAATATTATTCTCAGTAAAAAAACATGACGTGTTCAATACTTATTCTCCCCGCTGTATCATTATCTGATATTGTAAAGAACAGACTATCATTTATTCCTAAAAGAAAGAAAAAAAACACTGCACTTTTAAAACTTTTATTATTAAAAAATATTATTAATTTCTGTGAGTAATTGCTCTTACCAGTATGGAGTGCATGCCCATGTATATGCGGCTCAAGCACACTAGGACACACCAGCTGATGGCCAGAGAGAGACCCAGCAGCATGGGATACTGTGGGGAGAAATAAAAATAAATTGAACACACACATTTTATTATATTCTTCAAATCATAAGACAAACAACTTTCACAACATTTCATACTAAATCAGTCATGATGTAAATATTAACTTGATTACTTCTTTAGAAATCTATGTAAGAATGTCAGATGTTTCGGATTTTTAACGTGACATTCACATTTGAACCCCAACATAACACACATTCATTCATTCCCTAAAGCAAATTTCAAAACTGCTTCAAAAGTGCAGACGAGTTTGAGAACATGCAAGCTAATCCATCAACGTATAGCAAGGGATTATATAGGACTGATTTCCTTTATCTTTTTGTACACACATGACTACAGCAGATGGCACAGCAGGAACAGCCTATGTGAGAAAACTCATATACTATCATCTCTCATAAGAAGCTACAGGATACATTATCTGTCTGTCATTTCCGTAAGCTGCACTATTATGCTGTAACCAGATGTGTAGAAAGCCCTCTGTAACACAATATAACAGTTTATGCACAGATGGCGTCCTAAAAAGCAAGTAGACATGCACACACACACACACACACCCTTTGTCCTCATGTTTGGCTGTGGGCCCAGTGTCATAGTAATAGCACAGCTAATGCTAACCTGCTTTCAGGGTATCTGTTCAGGGTGTGTCCATATGTCTCAAGTGTCTATTGTAGTATCTGTAAGCAATATCATCCTCACCAAATTGACAGTTCCTGCATAATATACTGACAATTGTCCACAGATGGACTCTTCCTGTGGTAAAATGGCTGTTCAACCAACAAAAACCGAAGTCAAACCCTCAGCACACTATAAAACAACCACTTACTACAATTACTGTCCTACAAAGCAAAAGATGGTCAGGCAGATAAAAAGAGAGGCATAGCCCAGAGGCAAACTTTAAAAAGAGCTGCCACACTCTCTTAATGGACTGTTCTGGTTGACAAACCTGACACTTAAAATCAGTGCACACTGATTATGAAATTTGTCCGACAATTTCATACATTAAAACATTTATTCGACCTTGTGTCAATCAACGTGAGGTCGGTTCTGTTTTGAATATTTATGGAATGTTTTATTTGAGTCTAATAAAGGTTGAAAGAGTTTGAATGAATGAGTGTGTGTGTGTGTGTCTCCAAACCTTTGACACACTGCCAGTCTCTGTTCTGGATTAGTTTTCAAATGCAGTGGATTGAATGAACAAAATATTTCCTCTTTCTTTTTCTTTTTTGAAGGAGAGGACAACAAAGGACTACTTGAAATAGGTCAATCTAGGGCATTGCGATTGTTTAAATTCTGCAATATATATATATATATATATAT
>CAIGQZ010001313.1:3770606-3784815 GCA_903798205.1 Danio tinwini | reverse complement strand
TATATATATATATATATATATATATATTTTTTTTTTTTTTTTAATCACATGAAGTTTAGTCTGCTGTTGGTTACATTATCAAAGCGTAAAGGTTACACACGTGTGAGCGCATTCAAGGGTCAAACCAGTCAATGTTGTGTGTGTGTATTCTAAAGGTCACTGCATACTGGTTGGCGACGTTTCTCAAGAACAATCTCATGAGATACAGGGCTGGCGCACCAACAATAGAATCATGTGGGTTATATCACAATATTACCTAAATGGCACTGACCTCTTATTGTAATATCAGGAGAGGGTGAAAGTAAACATTTTTAACCATTGAGTAAACATGAATGAAGAACAAATGCCTATATTATATTACAGTGTAATCTAGGTGTTATCAGATGCAGATAAGCTGCACATGAATTCATATTCTCTTTACCTTGATGCATAACAGAGATTGTTAGGTCACCTTTTTTGCATTCCCCAGGATATTTTTATGCAAATGTACACTGTAGGACTTTGTAATGTTTGGTTATGCTTACAAATGAGGTGCAAAAATAAATAAAAATACAAGTGCCCTTAGGCAGGGTTAAACACAGAGTGGTTTTGAATTTTATTCACAAACTCAGTAAGTGCACTGAATATCCGCCATTGTTTTAAAATGATTTAACACCCACACAGGATTTAACCAGATGAAAAGATTACAGTGCCAGGTCTGTACAATCCATTAAACAGGTACCTGAGCATACTAGATCACCAATCCCTCTGAAATCTATCTTCACAAATATAATAAAATCTCTTTAGATGCATGGATTAAAATGTAAAAATGCCTGAAGGTGTGTGTGCTCAATGCTGAACGTTTGTTCTGTAAACCAAAGCCCTCATGTGGTGGCCTAAAGATACAAAGCCCTGCAATGTGTTTTTCTTTAATAATGTGACACATCCAAGTGAAATGACTTCTTAAAAGAGAAGTAGGATGTGGCTTAATCTTTCCATTGGGAATAAGTTTTATGCTTGTTAGCTAATTGTCGCAACTGTTTAATGTGACAGGTTACTGTAAGGGAAGATTACATGCATACACATATACATTATATAAAAGTACATCAAAATATAATCTGTCAGTTTTTATTTTATGATGAGTTTACATGTATTAGTGCCAATAAATACTTGATAATGATTAATATTTGGTATCTGCACACATATAAAACTAGAGTTTTTCCTCAGAATAAACTTTGCAATTAATTCTACCAAACAATCAAGTATTTAGCTTTGCATGAAATCTGTGTTTATGTAATCAATCTTCAAATTGTTCTTGCTTTAACATTTTATATCCGTCAGCCAAACCTTAAATTGTGATTTAAGAGAATACATAATTTTGGAAACACTACAAATATGTGTGATTGGCACCTCACACGTCCAACAGTTCAGCATGCTCTGAATGGTGTGAAGTGCTTACCTCCCAACGGCCGTAGGTCAGCAGGAATAGGCTCAGAGGTATGGCTGTCCCGGACATGGCATGAGTGGACGGCATGCTGTACTCCGAGTTGTAGAACATCTCCACCTTGACCACCGGGGGCGAGGCAGGTCTCGGCCACCGAAACACATCTTTCGTGCACTGGCCGAGATACATGACCCACACCCAGACCACGACCAGCCGGCGGCTCACATACGCGTCCACGTTCCACATGAAGAACGGGAAAAACGAGATGTAGAAGAGCTCGTTCCCGAGTTCGGTACCGAGCGTGAACAGGTAGAAAAGAAACTTATTTTCGATGAGGAACTCCTGGCCGGCGTCTCCGGTGAGAGAGTTTCTGCGCGACGGCTTCACCGCGGATCCTTGAGCGTCGTGCCCGTTATTTTCCCCGTTGACGTTTTCTTCCGCAGTCCCGTTGGCCAAGCCGTTGTTGTGTTTCTCCGTATCGGTCTCTGCTCCTGCTGTTCTACGGCGGGTGGCATCCCCGCCACCGTTATGAACATCCCCACGGCGAGTGCCTTGCACCCCGTTACGGACGCTGTCACGCGTGTCGGAGCCGCGCACCCCGCACAGCCGTTGGAAGCGCGCGACGTGCTGAGGGTCCTGCAAATAGTGCAGGAGTTGCACAAACCCCGCTTTTATCCCGCCTGCCATGTCCACCAACAAAACTGCGCGAGCTGAGCCCACCCGGTAAGACTGGGAAAAGCTGGAGCTACCGAGAGTGAACCGTGCTGTGGGCTATTAAAACATTCCCTCCATTTCCGTGGGTATAATAACACAAACGTCCAGTCTAACAGGCTTATAACAACTGATAGAATTATTACTGGTCATATAAAAAGAAAATGAATTCAAAACTTGCAAATGTTTTCGGTCGTCCGGCTGTACCGACCCCCACGCCGTATCCGGTTACTCACAGATCCGTGCAGGCACTAAATAGTACAACGAGTGGTTAGAAAATAATTCATCAGACTTCGGAAACAAAAATGGGAGTGGCTTACTAACCCGGATATTTTCTGTGATTGGTCAGGTGCTGTATAGTAAAATAAAAAGAGCAAACATTTAGATCTTCATTATTTGATATTACTTCAGCTGCTATCAGATTTAATAACTGTCCTTATTTACATAATATAATCACATATGCTACCATTATGGAACAGCAGCATTGTCATGTGGTAAATGTTACATTTCACAACGCTGTGGATGATTGGCTAATCATAGTTAGTTATATGATTACATCATTTAAGAGAATTCGCTTAGGGTTGATTCATACGCAGATTATAGTTTGTTTTTCGTGTACAATCGTCAGCAGTAGAAAAATGTGTGATTAAACTTTATAGTGCCTTGAAGAGCCCTCTGGCGGCGAACTGCATTTCGTGTAAAATCAAATGGTACGGAGACGTGAAAGTAACGACGACGCCATTATTACCTGGCATACGTACTCGGGGAGCGGCAGCACATACGCAACAAACCTGGAACAGGCACAAACATGCAGTTTTCACGATGATCTATTTATTCACACAAATAAAGCAAAAACGACTGAGTGAAACATTCAATATTTTATTTAGACTGCATCGCAATGAAAATAGACAATTCTCGTATGCTACTTTTAAATCTGTTTTGCCAAAATAGCAGTAAATTCTCTGAGGAATAATGTTTCCTTTGAAAGCAAAAATAGCTCCATTTCAAAATAAACTGGATATCCATGTCTATGCTTTGAAATGTCCAAAAGATAGCACTCTGAATTCAGATTTCAGTGAATTACATTCAGATTTTTGAAAAACAAATCGCAATACAAATACAAATGTGCATCAACAAACACGCAAAATATTAATAGTAAGAGTTCCAGTACTGTACCAAAATAGTTTTGCACTAATTCACCTGTTAGAAAACCTTGTGTAACCAAACCAACCAACACGTGAGAGACATGCACATCGATATGAGATGAGAACAGATCGTCTGAGGTTCTGCATAACAAAGAATGAGAGATTTTACACTTCATTGAGCTTGTATACCTTGTCTTCCCTGTTAATCATACACTGTGTGTCTGTGCACTGAATGTAGGCCATCGTTATGATATATTCGGACACCCACACAGTTAAAGTTTCCGGATTGAAAGATTAAAGCGCCAGACATGCAGCAAACCCTTGTGTGTATAGAAAGTGGGAAACAAAGAAAACTGCACAGACATCCTCAATTTGTTGCAAAAGCATGTGTGTGAAACGCCATCAGTTAGTACAAATGCTTGAAACGAAAGAACCATAGCTGAGAATTCATCGCCATAACACTAGATGGCAGAATCCCCTTAACATTGAAGTTTCTGCCAAAATCCAATGATATCTGAATAAACTTTTTACCTTTTTCCTATTTTTTTTCATGATCATGAAAGCTGCATTTCACTAGACATCCCGATTAAGCTGACAAATCAGAAGGCCTTAAAGGGAGAGTACACCAAAATACAAATTTGATGATTCATTTCCCAACCTCAGGCATTTTCTTCAATAAAACTTTGAAAAAGATTTCTATCTGAGACTGTGGTGCTTTAGTGATTCATAAAACACAAGGCTACTGGCTCCATTTAAAAAAAAAACATAGAGGTAAACGAAATTTAAAGGGATAGTTTACCCAAAACAAATCGTTTATTCAGATTCTGTCCTGTTTGAATTCTATTGAGCACAAAAGACAGGACAAAAAAACGTTAAAATTCTAAAACGCTTAATGTGAAAAAAGCTTAACGTACCTAAACATCAATCAGAGAAACCCACATTTCTGTCAAACTTTACTTGTAATTAAGCCTAACTACTGTATAAAGAACGAGTCCTAAATTCCATAGATAAACTGAAAAACATCACTGTCGCGTTCCCCCCCCTAATGAGGTCTATTATAAGGAAAAAGCTTAACGTGGCTTAATGTACTTCAAAAACAAGCAGGGGAAATCAAATTTCTATCAAATTTTACTTGTGATTAGCACTTACTACTAGCAAAAGATTGAGCCTCGTTTCCACAGCTGAAGTGAACAAAATTGTGTCAAGCGTTTTACCCTATATGTTGTTGTGGGGATGTCAATGAAATGCACAAGCGCATTCGTTTGACAGCAATGGTTAATTTAGGCCTTTTATAAATAAAATTTGATTTTATGAACAGCCTTTTTAACATTAGGTTTTCCTCGGTTGTTGTAAAGTTATGCCTTTCTATATTATGGACTTCAATGAGGGAGAAAACGATTAATGTGATAAGTGATATTGTCCGTCTATGGAATTAGGACCTGCTCTTTTGACAATAGTTAATCAAAAGTGAACTTTTACAGATACTTTTTTTCTCAAGTTGGTGTTAAGGTTTGTTAAGCCAAGTTAAGCTGTTTCCTTATAATAGACTTCTATGGGGAGAATGCTTAAACTGATATTGTTTACTTGATACACTAAAATAAAAGTTTGTTCTTTTAACAACAGAAAGAGTTTATGAGTATATTTTTATAGCAATTTTATTTTCTCTAAATGTTGTTAAGTTAAACCACATTAAGCTCTTATAATGAACTTCAACAGGCATGAAACGCTTAATGTGACATTGTTCAATTCATTTTGCTAGTAGTTAGTGTTAATCACAAGTAAAATTTCATAGATTTTTGGTGGCCACCCTTGTTGAGAGGCGTTAAGCCATGTTAAGCCTTTTTCCTTTTATAATGGGCTTAAAACGCACAAAGTGAAAAATGTCATTCACTAAAATTAGAGCTCATTCTTTTGACATCAGAAAGGGTTTGTCACAAATCAAATTTGATAGAAATTAGATTTTCCCCGCTTGTTGTTAAGGTACATTTAGCCATGTTAAGCTTTTTTCATGTTAAGCATTTTACAATGTCCCCAAAAGACAATTTGAAGAAAGCTAAGAATCCGCTAATTATTGATGTCCATACAACCATTTAGTTTTGCTACTATGGACGTCAATGGTTACCAATTTTCAGCATTCTTCAAAATATCTTCATTTGTGTTCAACAGCATTATGAACCCCATAAAGCAGGGGTGCCCAAACTCGGTCCTGAAGGGCCGGTGTCCTGCAGATTGTTGTTCCAACCCCAATTAAACACACCTGAAGCAGTTAATCAAGCTCTTTCTAGGTATACTAGGAACTTCCAGGCAAGTCTGTTGAAAGAAGTTGAAGCTAAACTATGCAGGACACCGACCCTCCAGGATTGAGTTTGGGCACCCCTGCCATAAAAGTTTGGAACCACTTGTGGGTGAGTAAATATCCAAGATGATACTATCCATGAAGTCTTGAAGTGAAACAATTAATATGTGCAAGGAAAAACAGTACTGCACTGTAAAGAAGTATATGATCAATTAGTCCTGACAACATGTTTTTAGGTCGTTGTAACTTATTAAACTAAGTTAATCATGTTCTAACTTAATTTTATAAGTTATGCTAGTTGTTTTAAGTCAGTTTAACATAATATAAGTATAATGGACTCCTACGGTTAATTTGATTCAGCTTAAAATATTTAAGCTAACCAGGTTTTTTTTTACAGTGTATTTATTACCTTGAATGCACAGCCTTAACAAATGATCCTGCACACATTCACAACAAAGCAAACTCTTGTGAGGTGACACTGTTTGTTTACAATGGAGAGAGAGAATACTTGTGTTTTATTGTTCATCAAAATGCTACTTGTGCTTATCGTGGAAATTGAAAACTGTCTAAAAAAGTTTTAAACAGTGTCAGCTCACATGTGACGTTATGTCTATGCATGCTTCATTTAGCAATGTTTTCCAGACCTGACTGGACAATTTGCTCAGGCTTTAGTAAATAACATTGACAGTTTATTGCACAAATTGATTGTTTCAATTTATAAGACTAGATTTATAAGATTTATACAAGGACTCACATGGTTTTGCTTGTATTTAATGAAAAAAAGGACTTTCAAAGTGCCTGTAGCAATTGGATCAGCTAAAAATCATCTTTTAATGTTCTAAAAAAAAGTCGTCTATATCTTTGATGGCCTGACGGTGAGTAAATTAACAGAAATGTACATTTTTTGATGAACTATCCCTTTAAAAATATTAGTTTATTTATTTTCCTCAGAATATGGTTCAGAGAGTAAGGAATGTGTTTAATTTCCACCCAATATTTATTCTTCAATATTGTGAAATTAATGTATTATGTATTCTTTCCTTCACTTGTAAAAACTAAATACTTTTTTTATTTATTAATTTACTACATGCATTTTCCTATTTTATTTTTGTTCAATGTATGGGAACCCAGCTGTATTTTGGTTATTCTTTTCTTTAGTTGTTGAGTTTAGCTCTCAGTAATAAATGCATTAATGCTTTTGTTTCATATGTTAAGAAATAAATGTTTCAAATTGAATTTATTGTTTCTTAACAGCCTCTTAAAGAAACATAGCATTCAATTCTGTTGATTTACATAATATAAAACAAGCATTGATGCATTTGTTGAGAATTTTTATGAAATTGTAATCTTGTTTAAAATCATAGCCACGAACACAAAATTGTCCATTTCACAGCACAAAAGCTTCAGTAAAATCACTCCATCCTTAGCAGGACTTTGACACTGACGATTTAAAATTCGCCTTTTTTTTGTTTTGTTTGTTACAACATAACTACCACAAAGTGCATGGCTTTCATTTGCCTTTTTTATCCCTGAAAACAGTGCTTAAGATAATAGCTTACTCAAGCTAAATTTATGAAAACAAAAACGTCTGTGGTCAAAGTTCAGATCAACAGAGCGAGGCAGTGATAACAAGACAAAGTTCTCTTTTTTTCCAGTCGGAAAAAATGCACCCTGATATATGGACAAACACCTGTCTGTCAGAAACCGCAAAGCTCAGGCTCACCAGCAGACTTCACCATGCACAAATCCACAAACACCGATCTCCTTTTTGCCGCACGGCTCCTGGAAATCCCTTACGGGCTGTTAGAAATCCCCTTTGGACGCTCCTGATGACGTCTTATGCTTTTTCATCCAAATGGTAGAGTAGCACTGAAGCTCCATGATCAGGAGGCAGGGTGTGGCAGCTCCCCAGGCCACAGATGCATGTGGCTGGGGAGGACGAATACGGCAGCAGCTTGTACTCCTGGAGCACCAGCTTGAGTCTCTTGCGCCTCCTTTCGATCTCCTCCTCCTCCCGTTTGTCTCTCTCCCTCTGGGCCTCATCCAGGTGGATCTTGCGGAGCAGGTTGTTGATCAGGACGGAGCGGCGCAGGTACGCCTCGGGGTCGTCTAGGAAACGCAGCTTCTGCAGGGACAGACGGAGGATGCAGCTGCGCTCCTCATGCAGGATCAGGTGCTGAGGAGGAGAGACAGAGGTGATGATGGGACTCGCGAGAAGAATGGTAAATGGGTCGTTCACATGACCCGTACAACTATCTAAATCACAGAGAGGATTGGAAATGTTTACAGTCAAGCCTGAAATGATTAATATAACCCAGGCAAATTTTGACTTACTTTTATTTAACCAGCAATAATTATTCGCCCTCCTGTGAATTTTTAAAATATTTCTCAAATTATGTTTAACGGAGCAAGGAATTTTTCACAGTATTTCCTATAATGTTTTTTCCATATGGAGAAAGTCCCATTTGATTTATTTCGGCTAGAAGAAAAACAGTTTTTAATTTTTTAAAACCATTTTAAGGTCAATATTGTTAACCCTCTTAAGCTATATTTCTTTTTGATTGTCTACAGAACAAACCACTCTTATAAAATGACTTGCCTAATTACCCTAACCTGCCTAATTAACCTAGTTAGACATTTAAATGGCACTTTAAGCTGAATACTAGTATCTTCAAAAATATCTAGTCAAATATTATGTACTGTCATCATGGCAAAGATAAAAGAAATCTGTTATCAAAACTATTACACCTAGAAATGTGTTGAAAATCTTCTTTCCAATAAACAGAAATTAGGGGAAAAATATATAGAGGCCTAATAATTCAGGCAAAGAGTTGGCATAAATTCAGGCATAACTGTTATGGCTCAAAATAGGGTGGAGGTGGTTTCCTGATCATGACATTTTTGCTACTTGAAACAAACCCATTTTGCATTACTCTTGTAATCTTATAAAGTAAAACATTATCTTATTTGAAAAGGCTAACGTTAAATACATGACCAGGGTTTGAGAATCTCTGGGGTCTGTCGGTAGCCGTGACTACATGCCTGATTTTTGTCAAAATGTGGAGGTGGTGCAAAATTTGATAGAGGTGGCTGTCTCGTAATCATATAGAGTATGCAGTGTATTTATTCATGACAATTTTTTTAAATAAATGAATGGGAGAACTATATATGACAAATTTTTGTTCAAGGTCTTGGAACTATTTAACGATTTTTGTATTTAAATGAATTAATTTCATATTATGCTAAGAATAAATGTAAAATGAATAGACAGACAAACATACAGACAGACGGACCACCATCTTTTTGTTATGTGCATTAGAGTTTTGTATAATGATTACTGTGGATAAATAATGTTTGTTGCATTACTTTAGGTTGATGTGTGTTGCCATAATGGTGTTTAGCAGCTGTGTGAATAACACTGAGCACCTTCTATATATTGATACGTTTCTCTCCTGGTATAAAAGCAGGGCATCATATGACTTTTTCATCCTACCATGCTTTTGTTTTGTCTGTATACCAAACTTACATTGCATACAATGTAATTGCTTAAAGACATTGGTGTATTTTAACACTATAAATGACTGAAATATGGTTTACTGTAAAATTGAGAAATTTCTTTAATGGTTTTTACTGTATTTTTAACAGTAAAAACCTGGCAATCATCGTAAATTTGTTTTATAGTGTATCTAGTTCATGCTTAACAATCTATCCATCAATCTATCATTCTATGTATTGTTCTAACAACAACAAGGGTTTCAAAATGAGTTTTTTGCAGCAATAATGTGGAACAGAGGTGCCCAAACTCAGTCCTGAAGGGCCGGTGTCCTGCAAAGTTTAGGTCCAACCCCAATCAGGCACACCTGGGCTAACTAATCAAGCTTTTAGTAGACTTTCCACACTCTCAAAAAAAAAGATACACAGTGGTACAAATAATGGTCCTTGAGAAACAGTTTTGTACCTTTGTAAAACTTGTACCTTATATGGTAAAGAAAATACCTCTCATGATACTGTTCTGAACCTTTTATGGTACAATTGAAATGAAGGTACACAATTGTTCTCATATAAAAGGTACAAAAGTGATTAACAACTTCATCTTTATTACAATATCTATGAAAGTAGATATAATTGGAAAGGCAAAGTGATTTTATGAATAATTTCCATATTAAAACATGAATCATAATTTAATGTATATGTTTAAATATGTAACTAATAAACATTAATTATTAAGTTCTAATAAATGAGTGGTAAGCATTTTAACACTGTTAAGGTACAAAGTGTCTTGTCACTGTAGTGGTACCTTTGATGAAGGTACAATATTGTATGCAGGTTTTAAAAACCAAAGGTACATTTTGGTTTCTGATGGTACAAATCATGTCCTTAAAGGTACAAACTGCAATGGTACAAAATTGTTTCTATGTCTTAAGGTACAATTCTGTTCCATAAAAAGGTACTGCCCCAGAAGGTTTGTACCTTCTTTGGTACAACATTGGGCCATTTTGTCGGAGAGTGTAGAAACATCCTTGCAGGTGTATTGAGGCAAGCTGGAGCTAAAATCTGCAGGACATCGGCCCTCCAGGATCGAGTTCTAGAAGTGATGTAGAAGAACATTTTGTGTTCCTCATAAAACTTTTAAGGATCTAAATCTGTCTATTTGTTCTGCCATTTTGTCATTTATTCTCATCTATCCATTGCTGGATCTACTGTACTGTATTTTCTATTTTTTGCCTAAAATTGTGACAATCTTTTCTTTTCTAGCTAAAACCTATGTGCATTAATTTAATTCTGATATTAATATGATATTTATTATACTTTCTTGCAATCAAATTTGAACTAGATTTCTCCTCCACTTTATTTCTGAATGGCAAACACTCACTTTTTGTAAATATCCATGTAGGCTTCCCTGAACATCCTCCTCTTCCGCATATTTTCGCTTAAAGTAGGCGACTTTCGACGTTGTTGACTGTTGAGGGCACTCTTAGAGGAAAGACCCTGCAAATAAACAAACAAACAAACAAACAAGCAAACAAACACAGCAATTCTGTAAGAACTCTCTTAGAATGGAAATCAGACTTATTTTCAAAATAAATGTATTTCAATCTCTTGCTGCGGATAAAGATTCACCCTGAAAATCAATCCTACACTCATAAGTGTGTCCTCAAACACTATGTCACAGGTAAAGTGAATAAGGTTATGCTCCAGTCAGTGTGTTACGTAACAAAGTCTGTGTGTTTTATGTGTATTAATTACCTGAGAACTGCTTTAAGCAGACACGCTCACACGCCTCTCTGACAAATCCTCTATTCACCTGAGGCTCTTTCCTCTGGTTCACACACATCGCCTAATGGTTCCTATAGTCAGAGAGAGAACAGTTGACTTCATCCTACTGTTTCTTTTTTTAATTTAGTAAACTAGGTGACACCAGACCACACCTCCCTCACATACATGGGCAGTGCCTCATAGAAGCAGTGGATATAATGAAATCTGCAGGGAGCTGTGCTGTAGTTGCCTGATGCTCTGCGCAATTCAGCGCCCGCCAGAGCTGCGTTTCATTTATCAGTTTCAAAGAAACGTGCCGCGCGCGATAAGCGTGGGTGGAGAGATTAGTGTAGGCTGAGACAGAGAGAGAAAGAGAGAGAAGAATATAAACCAGTGAGGTATTTATATTTGCCTCTTTTATAGGCTACACAGCGACAATATTAGCTATGATATTGAATTTTGGCGAGTGTATTATATGTTCTAATCTTAGGTGCAATTCAGTTGTAACAAGTTCTACCGTCTATACCAGCTATATAAAATCTGTTTCATTTATGATACTGATAACACAGATATGATGTGACTTTATACTAATAAAATCAAACCATTTTTTTTTATTTTGTCAATACATTTTTTATGAATATGCATATTCTGAATTATTAGAATTTACGCAATATTTTACAAAACATAAACACAACATAAAAGCACATGTTTTGAAACTAGCACGAATGCCACACCATGCAATTTATTAGCAACATTTTTCAATAATAAGGTTTACCAAGATGCAGACTGGTCATGTGATATCAACATGGCCCACATGCATGTAAATGATTGTAATCATTAACTGGCAATTTGACCAGAAACTTACACATAATTATCATTATCTAATATTGACTTTATTCCATTTGTATGCACATCAAAATGTACATTCATTAGTAAACTACAACCTACAGTGCTCAGCATAATTGAGTACGCCTCATTTTGAAAATCTCAGTGAATATAGGCCATGTATTTTGGTGCGTTTAAACAAAACAGATTTATTAAACAGATATATTTACTAAAATAATATTTTAATCACCAAACATATTTAGAAACTGAAAGATAATACAATTAAACTCGAGCAAAATATTGCAAAAAAAATTACAACCTACAAAATTTCAACTCAATGTTTCTTTTTTTCCCTCCTCTTGATTTTTTTCTCTTTTTAAAAAATGTATTTAATATTTTTCTAAAACATATAAATTTGAGTGTACTAGTTTTAGGACCATTATCATAAGTTATTTTGTTAGATTAGCTCCAGATTTGGCTTTAGTGCTCACTAAACTAATGTTTATGCACAAATATAATATTGTTTAAAGATATGAATTTCAAAGATAGGTTTGTGAGGGGTGTACTTATATATGCTGAGCACTATACATCTTTAAATATTGCATAAATATTAATACATAAATAGCACAAATTCAAAAATCATTTAAATTTTTTTAGCTACATTTTAGAATAATTTTAATTTGTCTAATTGAAATGCAGACACGTTTTATATTTAAAAATATACATTTTAATCCGTATAGGTAGCTAACTTCTTGATATACATTTTTATTATGTATAAAATTGTATTTTTGTCGTTTTAGAGCGTATCAAATAAAAACAAGTCGTAAAATGTGTGCTTTACCTTGTATAATGCAGTATAATCATCAGCCCCTCAACTGTCACGCGCTAATGAATGAATCACAAAACGCGCATTTTCCAAAAATCAAAACAGCTCCAAAGAGTACGTGTACAGCTAATAAACACCTGCATCTGCTATAACTGCTCCACAATAAACAAATACATGCACTAAAAATAGACTTCCATGTTTTCCTTACTCAACACTCACCATAAACAAGAGTAAAATGATCTTACCGTGTTTTTACAGCCACATTAACAGTCCCCTCACGCGCGTACATCAGATCAGAGGCTCAAAACAGTTCATATTGTGCCGAACGCCGCCGCTTTCAGCACCGCGTGAGTTGAACGCGTCGCCCCCAGATGTCGAAGTCTTGCTTTTGATATAATCCCTGTAGTATTCGGCTCACTCTCGGCTCTTAAAATATCTTCTTTCTGTGCAGAGAGCAATAACACACTGCGCCGGCTTCTGATTGGTCGACGCTGAAACAGATGTTTCCTGTTGCTAGGAGAGTCACTAGGCAATGATGACGCTCCAGCATCGAACTCCATTCTTCTCGCATCCTCTGCTGCTGCGTTTCCTCCTTTCTCTTGCTGCCTGTTTCTTAACATATGGCTTATTTGATTATAATCCTTTAGACTTTTGAACGCTTTTATGGCTCGTAAACTACTCCAAGCTTTCTCTCAGGCGTCCAGTAGTGATTATTATGTTCTATATGTACAGAAATGGAAACCTTTTAAACTGTTAAATGATCTCTTCAAGCGATTCTTCCACTCATATATGCAAACAGTACATGATGAGGGGGGAAACACACTTCTGGCAAGCATTTGTCTGTGATCTGAAGAGTTTAGAGATCATACAGGTATGTACCAAAAAAAATAAATATCAAGGGAAAGTCAATTTATTTCAATAATTTGTTTCAAAATGTGAAATGTGTGTGTTATATTTGTTCACTACACACAAAGTGAAATATTTCACACCTTCATTTGATTCAATTTGAATGATTCTGGATTAAAGATGATAACTCAAATACAGTATTTCACAAAATAAAAAAAACAGGATCTTAAATACACGTTGGCCTTCTGAAAAGCGTGTTAATGTACTGTATTATGTCCTCAGTACTTTGTTGGGCCTTTTTAAGCACTAGTTACAGCATCAAGGCAGTGTGGCATGGAGGCGATTAGCCTTTGTCACAGTTGAAGTGTTATGGTAGCCCAAGTTGCCTTCCAAACACTTTAATTACACTTTTTTTTAAAGGAGGTACACTTTTGTACTTTTTAGGTACTAATATGTACCCTTGAGGTATTAATATGGACCTTAAGGTACAAATTTGTACCTATTGAAAAGGTACCACCCCAGGGACAGCCCGCGTACCTTTATTTCTGAGAGTGTAGATACAGAGGTGTATAAAGTACTAGAGACCCAGACTTAAGTAAAAGTACAAGTGCTCTATCAAAAAAGTGACTTAAGTAGAAGTTGAAGTGCTCCTTAAGCACAATACTTAAGTGGAAGTACTAAAGTATTCAACATTTTTTGTACTTAAGTATTGCAAGTAGTTTATTTAAAAATGTACTACTCAAGTACTGAAAGTAAAAGTACAAGTATTGCGTTATGTAGTTTTATTTTAAAAAGCAGTCAAAAGACATATTGTTTTGTTTATTTTAAATATCTTTTTTTGGGGCACAGGATTAAGCAAAACAAAAAGAACCATGGTTTAC
>CAIGQZ010001313.1:3757459-3770206 GCA_903798205.1 Danio tinwini | reverse complement strand
AAAATAATTTAATAATATATTATATTATTATATATAGTTTTTTCATCTTTAATCCATAATCATTCAAACTGAATCAAATGAAGGCTTGACATATTTCACTTTGTGTGTAGTGAACTAATATAACACACAAGTTCAATTTTTTTTAAACAAATTATAGAAACAAATGGACTTTCCCTCAATATTCAATTTTTTTGGCACATACCTGTATGGTTGGTTTTAGTCGACTGTATGTTTTTCACAGTACACCAAGATTCACAATCAGTGCTAAACAGAGATTTATCTATTCATATATCTGAATCCTTCCGAATAAAACACAACATTGTCAAGGAAGTTTGAGTATTAGGGATATATTTTAATGACAGATAAAAAATATATGCATTTCTCTTCAAAAACACATGCAAAACGCAGCATTGATTTTTAAAACACTAAAGTCCATGCTCCTGTAATCTTTCTTCTCCATGCTAATTTCTAGTTATAAATAAATGTTTTATATAGGTTTGACTAGATCAGGCACTTTAAATATGCATAAAGCATTACAGGCATGCATTATAAAAGAGTCTGGGTTTTAATGTCACATGGACAATGTTAGGATTGTCTGAAAAATACTTTTTTGAGCATGCCTATAGGTGCTTACACACAACGACAGTGTATTAAATACTAAATAGTTTTTTCCTTTGCATTATCCAAATGATTTCCATTCACACGGAGCCACAAAAAACGATTACTAGTCAGGCACACTAGTTGGCGCAGTGGTCAATGTGTAAAAAATATATTATGAGCATGTGCACGTTTCTCCAGTAGTCTGAAATTGTTAAACTGGTTGTCAAATATTTGTGCATGCCAAAAGAATGAACATGTAATACATGTGTGCATGAAGTCACCATTTTAATTTTAAATAGCAGTATGTATTCTTCGAATCCTGTTTAAAACCGGTGAAAAATTAATAAAAAGTTTCTGTTTTTAGCTGAAAAATGCACTAAAGAGCCAATCAAACCAAGCTTGATAACTATAAATAAAAATTTAACAATAAATATATTTGCATCCAAACATACAAAAGACTACAATCCATTACTTTTTAGTTTAGTTCGTTTTTTTGGGCATTGCCCCTTGTAATCAGCAGATGTCCTCAGTGTGCTACTTTTCTAGCATATCTGACCAGTGAATCCAGCTCATGTAGTCTAATCAAACAAACAGACTTATGCCGAGTTCAGACTGCATGATTTTAGGCCTGATTTTGACTCGCCGACAGGTTTTGAGAAATCGCAGACAAATGCCTGAAATCACAGGCAAATCAGTGCTCGTGCAATAACACAGTGTGAACTATTAAGGACGCGATATAAGAGAATCGCAGATGAGTTGGCGATACCCGTGAGATATTTGGCGCGCTAAATATCTAGAGCTGTCGGCAATTCAAATCATACCGTGTAAAATGTGTTCTGATTGAAAATAACATCGGCGATCACCTACAGCCAATGAGAGAGCAGCATTCACTAGTGTGGTTACCTGCAGGCCAGCGGGAGGCTGGGGGAGAAGCTAAAAGCGCTCATTTTCAGTTTATTTGGGACCAAGAAATGGAGAAAAACGAGTGTAAAATTGGCACGAGCACTGTCTCTTTAACGTGTCATCTGATCAATATCACAATCAGGTCGAAAAGTAAAAAATGTTGAGGAGAGATTGTTATTTCTCTTCAAAAGCCAGGTGAGCAACACAAGATTCTAAAGCTAAAGCCTTCTTTTTTCATTATGTAGTTAATAACGAAAGATATATTACGTGACCTCGCGTTGTTTCCACTTCTCGCGTTTGTTTGGCTGTGAGACGTAGTTGGACAAAGTTGTCTGTGATTCTTCCTATTTTAAAGTCATGCAGTATGAACTTTCCTGTCGCCGATCCATCCTACAGTGTACACACAGCACCGACAGAAAGCTAACCCAGATAGTCATGCAGTGTGAAAACATCCTTGACACGACTACTTTGAAAATCATGCAGTCTGAACTCGGCAGAAGCGATTGCAGTCAGTGATGTCAGTGACAGTCACCTTTTCAAAATGTGTATGAATACAGGTCCAACATAACAATAAAATATATGGCCAAATATAAACATTGTACTTTTGAGATTGCAACTTTCTCAAGATCCTGTTTACATGTTTCTGTCTGCCTACATATAAATTATAAAAAAAGTATTACGATAAACAATGTATTTTGTGAAACCACAAAATAAACGATAGAGCATAATATGAAACGATAGACTTTTTTTTAGTCCATACGACATTTAGTCATATTCATTCAATCATTTTCCATCGGCTTGGGGTCGCCACAGAGGAATGAACCGCCAACTTATCCAGCATATGATTTACACAGCAGACACCCTTCCAGATGCAATCTAGTACTGGGAAACATCCATACACACTTATTCACACACATACACTATGGCCAATTTAGTTTATTCAATTCACCTGTACCGCATGTCTTTGAATTGTAGGAGACACCGGAGCACCCGGAGGTAACCCATGCCAACACAGGGAGAACATGCAAACTCCACACAGAAACGCCAACTGGCCCAGCCGGGATTTGAACCAGCGACCTTCTTTCTGTGAGGCGACAGTGCTAGCCACTGAGCCACCGTGTCACCTATAAAGTAACATTGCACAGCCCAATTCATAATAATTTTTAGAACTCTATTATTTTTAGTTACCGTGCTTGGTGTGAACAGCCCTTCACTGTTTGTCCCTTGTGTAACAGACAACTTTTGTTAGGTAGGATTGGTGATTCCGTCCAACTGCAAATAATGAGGACAGGAGTTGTCAAGCTTGAAAACAGATTCACAATCCCACATAAGTTGACTTTTACACCGCTGTTTGAGTCATCTGAAGCAATTTAACAGCTTGTGGGAAAAGATGAAATTCATTCAGTACTAATCTTCAGCTGTCCGTTAAGCATGTGTTCAGATCATAGAGCCATTAGTTGTGTGCTAATTCAGAGACCGCATCCTTCAAGGCTGACTGTGTTACCGCAACATGACAAAAGACATCTCAATTTGAAGCTTTCTTCAAATGCAGCCTTGAATTGAGTCCTGCATTTTCGGGTTGCTAGGTGACAATATTGGATCTGTTCCCATTTAACAATGCTCGAGTTGGGCTCCACATCCTATGAAGGATGCAACCTCTGAACTATTGATTCAGGTGAAACTGAGAACCAGATCAGTCCATTCAAATCATTCGTTTAGATATTTGAAGCTGATTTAAAGAGGATTAGGCTAGTAAATGATTTAGGGCCCGATCACACCGAATGCGCTTTTGCGTTCCAAAGGCACACCGCATTGCCTTTTTTGCTGACAAGAAAAAAAAAAGCGTGCTGCGCATTTTATGTCGCTAGGCAATGACTGAATCAGCAGCGTAATGTGCTGTTGATATTGGTATAATTTTAATATTTAATAATATTGTGATACTCAAGATTTGGAAAGATATACAGCTCTGAATAACTCAAAACAGCAACCACAAGTTTCTCTTCCATCTTCAAAAGTTTTCGTAGTTGTCTTGACAACACAAACACTGCTGTTACCTCAACGGAAACCCGGCTTCTGCTTTCATTTGATTGGAGAATGAAACAGACGCGACTGACGTAGTCCGTTTTTTTTTACATTGAGAGTTGACTTTTCAACAGCGCGCATCAGCAAAAATGCGAGGCGCAGCAGGCGGTTAAAACGTGAGGTGTGCAGGGCACATAAGCAGCGCCAAAGAGCAAAGAATCACCAAGAGGCGACACTCTAGTGCGATTTTGGGAAACAGCCACTAGATGCCTCTAGTGTCACGCTGCGGCCATTTTGGAGCATAAACTCCAATAGAACAACAGCATATTATAAATCTGTAAAATAAACTATTAAATGTGCTGATGATTGTGATAGTAAGTGTTGTATTGTCGTCATCCAGGTTGTATCTCAGCTTTAATTTGCTTTTTAAATAAATAAATAAAAAACAAAGCAGCTGCTTGCCATTGCAACAGCATTAAGATCTTATGGACAGCCGATCGCTTTTACTCTAAAATGGCGGAATCGCGGGCTGTTGCTGGGCGCTGCTGTTGCAATGGAAGTTCTATTTAGTGTCGCCTCTTGGTCATTCTAAGCTCTTTGGCAGCGCGAAAAATGCTTGCGGCCATTAGTAAACCATTCAAAAAGGTGCATCTCAACGCAAAAGGTGCATTCATTGTGATCGGCCCCTTATTCTTGAAACAGATTTGCATTGGAATGTTCTATTTAGTGTCGCCTCTTGGTCATTCTAAGCTCTTTGGCAGCGCGAAAAATGCTTGCGGCCATTAGTAAACCATTCAAAAAGGCGCATCTCAACGCAAAAGGTGCATTCATTGTGATCGGCCCCTTATTCTTGAAACAGATTTGCTCATAAGTATTTAGAGTAGACAAATTTGGATGACGTCAAAATTTTCACTGAATAAAATCATCTTTTTAGAGCCAAATAGCACCAACTTAAATTAAATCAACTTAAATTAGTGATAAAAAATATATAATTTAGTTCCAAAGAAAAAAATAAATAATGGGTTTGGAATATTACAAGGGTATGAACAAGCAATTCTACTTTTTTCTTATAAATTCTTACAATTCCTTATAAATTCTCTCAAAAGCTCACAATTCTGACTTTTTCTTAGGAATATTTCTCACAATTCTGACTTTTTCTCAAAAATATTTCTCACAATTCTTTCTCTTTTCTAAATGTTTGCAAATATAAAGTCATAAGGTCCCAAATTTCAAAATAGTGTAAGAAATTGTGAGCTTGCTATTATGAGAATTGTGTCATTGAAACTTGCAATTGTGAGATACAACGTCATAACTACCTTTTTTCTGCTGTGGTGGAAGACAAATTTCATGTACAGTCTAATAATCTTATATAAACGGTGATCATTTATGCACCCTTTTTAACACCAACATATAACAAACCTAACTTCTATTATAACACTGTCCTTGACTACAAATCGCAGCATATTTTGATGTAAAATGTAATAGAAATGTAATAAAAAGAAACAGCTTTCGTGTCATCAGTAGCATGAATGAAAGAAAGTGCATGTTTTCCACTAAACATGGCCTTGGTGATTCTTAAAACTAGAGGCTTAAAATCTTCAGAAGAGAGACATTTCTCCATTTATGAACTCGCTAGGCGACAATTACCGTGGTGGGAGCAGTAATGCATTTTGATTGGCTGCTGCTGACGTTTTAAAGACTATGTCACAATATGAGGTCATTGATAAGAGGCTGTATTAAGTGCTCTGAGACAGTGTCAGGTGGGTGTTTGTATGTGCTTTCACAATTACATGCCTTATCTTTGTTTGATGCTTTAAAAAGTTGCTTGCTCACTCTGGTTTATCTGGGTATTTTTGGCCTTGGCCGTCTTCTCCCTTCCAAAGGAATATCCAGCTGAATGCAGTTAGGTAAGAGTGATTGTATTTCTCTCTAAGCATCCAGCAGCGTGTGCCAGCGACAGACCTGTTGGTTTCCGCTCTCCTTCATGTCCTGCCAGTGAAGAAGCTCCTCCTCGCCGCTGCTGTTCTGGCCCAGAGCCACCCAGCCTATCATCTCCTTACGCTTCATGTTCCGCCGATTGTAAATGGAGACCATTAATGTGACGTCAGACAGTTGGAAAAGCGCCACCTGGAAAACGAACGTCTCCTTGAAGACAGGATTGGGCTGGCTGCGACGGATGGACGTCTTACAGCGGGAAATCTCCTGTCCCATTGAGTTCAACAGAGTGAGCTTACCAAACGTATCTGAAAGAGAGAGGGTCAGGTCAATAAAGATGTTTCAGACATTTACATTTATTCATTTAGCAGTTGCGTTTATTAATATTTGCATGAACCAGATGCTGTGACCTTGTTTTTTTTTCGTATTGTAAAGCAATTCCTAAAGAAACTGAATAATAAATAAAGGAAACAGTGGGCGTCGCTTGTGTTTTATACTGCAAGCTGATTGGATGTAGTAAAGTTGGCATTTCATTCAGAAATATCGCAAAAAGGGTCTACTACATGTGGTTTGTCAAGCCCACCCCACCTGTGTGGAGTACACTCAGAATTGCACAATGTTTTTCAAGAAGTAGTTGGTGTTTATAAGCTGTCTGGTGCATATGGAGAGGAAAAGAGTGTCTATTACAGGTGGTTTGTCAAGCCCATTCACCTGTGTGGAGCATACTCAGAATTGCACAAGGTTTTCCAAGAAGTATTTAGGGATTATAAGTTGTCTGGTGCATATGGAGAGGAAAAGATTGTCTACTACAGGTGGTTTGTCAAGCCCACTCACCTGGGTAAAGCAAACTAAGAATTGCACAATGATTTTCCAGATGATTTGATTTTTCTAAGACAGGGACTTCATTTCCTTCAATGTTATCTTTGCTTCTTGATTTGACTCGACATTTCAAAGTGCACCGAAATGTGTTTATTTAAGTTACATGTGAGTGGAGCTGTCCTCTCATTGGTCAGAGTGCTCCTGTTCACATTCTGCTATGTTGTACATCTGCTACATAAAATCTTGATACCTAAGAGTTTTCAAGCACAATGAAAATATACAATTCACTCACCACTAAACAGTGCATGTTCTCTTTGTTAAATATTAAAATCTTTATCTCTATTTGCTAATGGAAAATTTGTTGAAATGTAATTAATTTATACTCCGTATTAAATGAAAGGGGTCATTATTTTTTTTAATGAATATTATTTAGCAAGTATTTATAAAAGTAAACAATTACAGTAAAGATATTTAAAATTTGAACATCAATTTCTATTTTAAATAAAGTGTTATTTTCCTTTCTATTTGTCTATTTG
The DNA here is from genome assembly GCA_903798205.1 of Danio tinwini. Taxonomy (NCBI): domain Eukaryota; kingdom Metazoa; phylum Chordata; class Actinopteri; order Cypriniformes; family Danionidae; genus Danio; species Danio tinwini. The sequence goes on along the minus strand of CAIGQZ010001313.1, from coordinate 3,763,391 downwards.
TATCTTTAATAAATCTTTCACATTTTTCACAAAAATATTTAGCAAAACAACGGTAATAATTAGCATATTGGAATGAATTTTTGAGAGATCATGTGAATGAAACCCCTGCTGAAAACCATGATAATAATGATAATAATAATAATAATGAGGTTGATAATAATAATAAAATATATAATCAAATAATATAATATATTTTAAAAGAAATTATTACATTTCATTTTCCTTCGGATTAGTCCTTTATTTATCAGGGGTCTCCATAGCGAAATTAACTGCCAACCACTCCAGCATATGTTTTACACAGCGGATGCCCTTCCAGCTGCAACTCAGCAATGGAAAACACCCATACACTCTCACATTCACACACGCACTCATACACTATGGCCAATTTAGTTCATCTAATCATTGCAAAATTGGGAGAAATGGATTGTACTTATGTACTTACACGATGTAAACTGATTTTATATGTATTTGTTAATGTGACTTATAAGGAAATATGTGACCATTCAATTGTTCATTTAGGTTCTGTTGTGTTATTGTATTTTTTATTTATTATTTGTGTTTGTATTTTTTCTTTTCCTTTTTCTTCCTAAAAAAAGAGAAATAAAAATAAAGTATATAAAAAAAGTATAATTCTATTTCAGACTTTATTCTGAAAATAAAGAGAAAAGAAAAAAGATAAATATCATCTATAACTATATGTTTTACATCCTTTTTTATTATTCAGATATAGTTTTGATATACCCATTTAAAAGTTTGTAATATGAATAAGAATATAATGAATGTAGTAGCCTTGGTAAGTTCAAGACACTTCATAAAATAAGCAGATTTAAAACCACACATTGTTTTTAATTTGGATTAGTTAAATTTAAACCCCTGGGCTAACAAGACCATTGACACAAAACTGTGACACAGCATTACAACAGAAAAGCGTGTGTGTGATTTTCTCCAATGGTGATGTATCGACTGAGAGAAGATTTAGGACTCAGTGATCGATTAAATGCTCCATAACTCCATTCACCCTGCAACTTCATTGTGCGATGTGACTGTGACAGAAAAAAGATTCATACCCGTAAAAAAGAACAACCTGACATTTGACCCAGAACACGGTGTGTAATGATGAAGACACATTCGAAATGCGCGGCGGCTCCTTTGTGTCAAAGGGAGTTATTTGTATTACACTTACTCAAAACCTATATCAGACGGTTATTTTCTCAAGAATCGCTCCTGGTGGTCTAATGATGCCTGTAAATGTGAGCGGGACGTCAAGGTTTACCTGGAGGTCTGTTGACTGCGTAGTTACGGAAGTGGCTGCCTTTAATGATCTCCACAGACAGTCGTCCTGTGGTGGCGTTGTAGGATAAACCCAGCAGCAGTTCTGGATTTCCAGCATGAGACACAGACAGACTGGAGGAAGCACTGTCAGTCTGAGTGCTGAAAGGCGTCTGCGAGTCTACCGTCTGCAGAGAAACACACATCACCTAATTATTGCTTGACTAAAGTGTAGATCTGCAATGATTTCAGCAAACGGTCTGCACTGCAAAAATTTATTTGAAAACAGTGCAAAAGGTGCAAATGAACACCTAAATGGTACATACCGTTAAGGTCAGAATTATTAGCCCTCCTCCTGCTAATGCTTTTTTCTTTTTCAAATATTTCCCAAGTGATATATAACAGAGCAAGGATTTTTTTTCAGCGTATTTCCTATAATATTTTTTCTATTGGAGAAAGTCTTATTTTTATCTTTTTAAAAGGCTTTTTAATTTTTTTAAACCATTTTAAGGTCAATATTATTAGCCCGCTTAAGCAATATTTGTTTTCAATTGTCTACAGAACAAACCACTTATATAGAACGACTTGCTTAACTAACCTAACTTGCCCAATTATCCTAGTTAAGCCTTTAAATGTCACTTTAAGCTGAACACTAATATCTTAAAAAATATCTAGTAAAATATTATGTACTGTCATCATGGCAAAGATGAAATAAATCCGTTATTAGAAATGAGTTATTAAAACTATTATGTTTAGAAATGTTTTGAAAAAACCTTCTCTACGTTAAAAAGAAATTGGGGAAAAAATATACAGCGGGGCTAATAATTCAGGAGGCTGTATTTGTACATTTTTATAACATAACATGGAAGTGACAACTTTTGTGACTTTTTTTTCTGAGAATCTATATTAAGAAAATACTACTTAACTCTTTATACTTCAAAATGCCAAATTTAATTCAATATCTTACTTGTCTTTTAAATAGAACTTCATAGAATTTGCAAAGTTTCAAAATAAAGCCAGAATATAGGCCACCTGCATGCTAGGAAAAGTCTTTTTTCTGTAAGTTCTGTAAAAGGTTTTCTGTAAAAATAATATGTTTACCTATATTTATTTTTAATAATAATATGTTTAATGTCATGGTGTAATTTTCTTCATATTGAGATTTATACATGTTAGAATCGAAAATAAATATGCATTCCATTGACTTATGGTTTGTTGGAAAAGGGCAATACTTGTACAACTATTTAAAAATCTGGAATCTGATGAATCAAAAATAAATAAATAAATAAACAAATAAATAAATACAAATCTTGACAAAAATCACCTTTAAAGTTACGTTTTTAGAAACGTACTTTACTTATACAAATGTAGTTTTTATATATTTACACTAGGAAATTTATTAAATGTCTTCATGGAACTTTATATTACTTGTATAAATTACTTTTATAAATATTAAGATTACTTAATATTTCAATTAATTGTTGGTATAAAGTGTACGTTACCTTTGACTATATTGTCAAAATGTGCAATTTAAGACACATAAGGTCACATATTTGATACTATCTACACTATACTATAAACATATTTTATACCATGATTATTGAATTAGAATTATTGAATACATTGAATTACTATTAATAGTATAAATACTTGAATTAGTATTTGAATTAGGGGCACACTTTACAATACGTTTTCAGTAGTTAGTTATGTTAGTTAATGTATTTACTAACATGAACAAAGTATAAACAATACTTCTACAGCATTAATTGATCATTGTTCAACATTTACTATTGCATTATTAACATGCAAATTTATGCTTGTTAACATTAGTTAACACACCGTAAGTTAATGAACTAACAATGAGCAACTGTATTTTCATTTACTAACGTTAACTAACATGAACAAATACTGTAATAAATGTATTGTTCGTTGTTTGTTTATGTTAGTAAATGCATTAACTAATACAACCTAATTGTTGTAAAGTGTTATCGGAATTAGTATCATTTGCTGTGGGCTCCCTTATAAAAAGCTATTAAAGCAAGTAGACACAAACCTTAAGATTACAGCGTGGCTCCAGCACCAGCGTGGTCTCGAATCGTCCTGTGTGTTTGAGTCGGCTCAGCCTGTAGAGTGTCTCTCCCATCATTCTCTCTCTGTTCATCTTCCCCAGCGCGTACAGCCGGAAGCGCAGAGCAGATGAAGGCAAATCCCCGGGCTCCAGATGCGAGAACCTGAAAGTCTCCTCAAACATGGGCATGGAGCCTTTCTGGACAGCCGTCTTGTGCCGCTGCCGTTTGCCAGGTAACAGCACCACGTGCACCTGCCAGGAGTCCATGCCGCTGCGGGCCTTGTCTGGAATACCTTGAGCCATGATCACGGTGACAAGGAGCCGGTTGGTCTCAGCCCGATAGTCCAGGGCGATTTTAAGATCGCCACATATGGAAATATGGCCACGGGGGGAAGAGCTTAAAGGGTGAGACGGAGATTGATCGTGCTGTCGGAGAGTTAAAAAAAAAAAAACTAATTTGAAAGCATAAATACAAACATTTTTAATATGTATGTAAACAGAGAGATCTAAACACACAGTATACACAGCCTCCCACTATTTTACTCCTCTTTTCAGATTGAAGGTTTTTTCTGTGATGCATAAACACAAGGTGTTTTTAGTAGTGACTATTGTGAGTGCTATAATTATAATCTGTAAGAATATTTGTTAGAAATTTGTATATTTTGAGATTTTTTGAATATTTTAAGATATAGAAGAGTTCCTTATGAAATATATAAAATTTTAGTAAAAAAAGTTATAATATTAAAACAATAATAATAAAACATAATCATATTAATAACAATGATATGCAAAATAAGTATACTAATATAAAAGAAGAGAATATTTTAAAATAGAAATAAAATAATTATTTTTAAATATGAATCAATATTTTATCCATTAAACTTTGTTTCAATTTAAATATTTATCTACTTCAAACATGTTTTCTGAAAAATTCTAATGTAGTGTAAAACTTAGTAATAACAGTGATTATAAAAATGGTATGCAAAATAAGTATATTAACATAAAATAACAATATAAAAAACATAATGTGTATTTTTCAGTTTAAATATTTTTTATTTAAACTTCAATTCAAATGTAGTGTAAAACGTATTCATAGTATTACTAATAATAACAATGATATGCAAAATAAGTACACTGGTCTAAAAAAAAAAAAAAAAGTTTTATATTATATTATTTTTAAATATGAATCAACATTTTATCCATCACATTTTCTGTGTATGTTTCAATTGATTGTCTTATTTATTTATTTATTTATTTGTTTTAAACTTATTTATAAACAACAGCAATACTAAGAAAAAACAAATAATAATAATAATAATAATAATAATAATAATAATAATAATAAAACAATGCTTAATATGTTTTAGTAAACCGTGAAACATTTTTCAGGATTATTTAATAAATGAAAAATACTGGAGTTTCTGTCTTGGTTTGATCTGCATTTGATCCAGAGCTGTTATCAATATTGCCTGAATTGATGGAATTGTGAATGCTGAAAATTAACTCCTAAAGGCCCGTGCACACAGAGACATTTTTTGCTCGCGTTTTCCGTTGACGTTTAACGCCTCGTGACTAAATAAATGGCGTCAATGTGATCGTGCACACCAATGTGCAAAGCAGCAGATGCAAAAGCTTAATTTTTTTAAAAAACGCCACATGCTCGTTTTTTTGTTTTGACGCGCTGCATCAAAACCTCCTCCAATCAGATTGGCACTTTTGTTCACGTGCACGGAGCTGCTGAAGTTACAGTAAACAGCACTTGGAGGCGCTCAAGCGCAACACTGTCAATGCGAGCGCACATTGAAGAAGATGCCCAGAGGCGTGATGAACGTGGAGCTGCTTATTGCACTGGTGAACAATAATCATTTCTTCATCGCTAGATGGAAAAACTTCTTGGAAAACGCTGACGATAAATGCAAACGAAAAGCGTCCCGGTGTGTATGAGCCTTTACATTTATATAGTGCTTTTCTAGACACTCAAAGCACTCTACACAATGGGGGAAATCTCCTCCTCCACCACCAGTGTGCAGCATCCAGCTGGAAGACGCGACGGCAGCCATATTGCACCAGATCGCAGACCACACACCAGCTGATTGGTGGAGAGGAGACAGAGTGATGGTTAGGGGGTCATGATGAACAGAGGGCAAATTTGGCCAGGATGCCGGGGTTAAACTCCTACTCTTTTTCAAAGGACATCCTAGCTTTCCCATGTGGGATCCTATTCAGGTACTGACCGGGCTTAGCTCCAGTGGGCGACCATGTGAGAGTTGCAGAGAGCTAGCTGCCGGCTAAAGTAAAGTACAGACAGGCTTTAATTTGTCATGTAATTCCTACTAGAAAGCCCTTAATTTGTAATTGTTTTATTTTTTCAGCATGATAATGATCCCAAACACACTGCTAATGTAATAAAATTAATTTTGAAGAGAAAAACAGCTGATGAAATAAGGTCATGAACTGGCCTCCACAGTGTCCAGACCTATATACCTATCAATCAATCAATCAATCAATAAATTAATCAATCAAATCAATCATCTGTCTGATTGATGTCATCTATCTATCTATCTATCTATCTATCTATCTATCTATCTATCTATC
>CAIGQZ010001313.1:3696483-3732856 GCA_903798205.1 Danio tinwini | reverse complement strand
AATAAAATAAAATAAAATAAAATAAAAAATGCTTTCTATGTGAGTATATTCATTCATTCATTCATTCATTCATTTATTTTCTTTTCGACTTAGTCCCTTTATTAAAAATAAAAATGCCCTTCCAGCCACAACCCAACACTGGGAAACACCCATACACTCTTGCATTCACACACATACACAACCAATTTAGCATATTCAATTCACCTGTACGGCATGTCTTTGGACTGTGGGGGAAACCGGAGCACCCGGAGAAAACCCACACTAACATGGGGAGAACATGCAAACTCCACACAGAAATGCCAACTGACCCAGCCGGTGCTCAAACCAGCGACCTTCTTGCTGTGAGGCGATCATGCTATCCACTGCGCCACCATGACGCCTATATGAAACACAACCCTTCAGGAACACAACCCTTCAGGAAACATTTTAATAAGCTGATTTTAGGACATTTCTGATTATTGTCAAACTTGTATTTATCAAGGACACATTAAATTGTTCAATAGGAAGTGAAAGTAAAGACATTTATAATGTTACAAAAGGTTTTATTTCAAACTAGACGCTGCTATTATGCACTGTCTATTCATTAATGTATTCTGATAAGTACATCAGTTTCAACAACAACACACAATGTTTTAGTTATTGATACTATTAAGAACCATTAATGATGGAGTAACAACTGATCCTAAAACAGCAGCAAATAAGCATATTAGAATGGGTTTTCTCATCATGTGACACTGAAGACTGGGGAAATTATGTAAAAAAAAAAAATCAGCTTGGATCACGGGAATAAATCTAATTTGAAAATATTCACATAAAAATATGACTATAACTTGAAATAATATCCCATAAATTACAAGTGTTTTGAATCTTTGATCAAACAAATGCAGCTTTGGAAAGCAGAAGGACAACAAAACATCTATTATGTTATGTATATAATAATAATAATAATAATAATTCATTACATTTATATAGCGCTTTTTTGGACACTTAAAGTGCTTTACACATTGGGGGAATCTCCTCATCCATCACCAGTGTGCAGCATCCACCTGGATGACGCGACAGCAGCCATATTGCGCCAGACAGCACACCACAAAGAGAAGAGAGACAGTGGTGAAATGGTATGTGATGATGGTTAGGAGGCCAGTAAATTTGGCCAGTATGCCCTACATCCTGGGATGTTTAACAACCACAGAGTGGTCACAGAGCAGTATAGAGTCCCCATCAATACACTGGGGCGTTAGGACCCACATAGACTGCAGGTTGAGCACCCCCGCTGGTCTCACTAACACCACTTCTGGCAGCAACTTGGCTTTCCCTTGTGGTCTCCCATCCAGGTACTGACCAGGCAGAGCCCTGCTTAGCTTTGGGTGACCATGTGAGAGTTGCAGAGAGCTAGCTGCCAGCTAAAATAAAATAGCAAATATTCCAATAAAAAAATAATAAAGACTAGAACAAAAGATAGAATACTTGAACATTACACATTAATTTCTGATTAGATAAGGAAGTAAAAGTTTTTTTTAACAATCAAGGAAAGCCAACACATAGTTTGCATTAGTTAATTGGCACAGGATGTTGTCTGTCTCCATTTGTTCATTAAGCTTCCTGTCAGACATTTACACCCTTCCTGACAACTGAAAAGAGTTCACATAATTCAACTAAATATCAAGCAAACTTTTTATTACACAAAAGGTTGTTTACAGTGTTTCTTCAAGAACTTTTTACAAACAAATTCTGTTGAAAACCAAAAGGTTTCTTTGTTTGCTTCTTCCTTAAAAGTGTAGTAAAACATACCTCAAAGCACTGCAAAAAACTCCATCAATTTGTTCAAAAACACATATTATTGCACTTTATAAATTACTTAAATAATTAGTTAGTCAATTGGTTAATTCATTATTCTTTTGTGGTGTAATCCAACATATCCAATATCCAACATTCCTGTTTAACTAATAGTTATTTAGAAATTTAGCCAGACCACGTCAATAGTTTGATCAGACAGTACAGCTTTATCACAGAAAATACCAAAATAAGTTAATAAAAAATTTATTATTTCCCCTTTTTACAGTTTCTGTTTCTTTTATAATTCATTTATGCAGTAAAGACTCATTAAATTGATCAAAAGTGACAATTGACAAAAAAAAGTGTCAAAAAATAATTTCTTACACTACAAAAACTTCCTATTCATCAAGGAATCCTCAGAAAAATACTGTTTTAAATGGTCATAATAATAACATCACATTATAATACCAGAATAAATCTGAATAAATTACATTTAAAAAATCTATTAAAACAAAAAAGAGTAATTCTACAATAATATTTCACAAATAATAATGTATTGAACTTTATTTGATCAAATAAATTCACTTAGTGAAAATAAAGACTTCTTTTTAATACCTAAGAACTAGGGCTGAACGATACGTATTGGAAAAATCTAATATTGCAATGTTTTTTTATAATAACTTTTTCGGGGTTTTCACCTTTATTCGATAGGACAGTAGAGAGTATTGACAGCAAAGCATGGGGAGCAGAGAGAGGGGAAGGATCGGCACAGGACCGCGAGGTGGAATCGCCAGCACCGGAGTGCATGTGTCGCAAAAATTTATAATGTTAGATCGATTCTGTTGGATGATTCTGCAGTGGGAGTGCATCTCCATAAAAATCTAATAAACTATCTCTAAACCTTTTGGGGTCCCCCGACACATTTTCGTCGTGGTCTGTGCTGTTTGCAGTGCATTTCTGTATTTGTATGAGTTGTGAGGATTTTCATGCATAACAATCTATGAATGCAACCATGAAAAAGATACAATTGAAATAAAGTGTTTTATCATTTCCAGAGTCTAACAGTATTCAAGTACAGTAACTGAATAATAAGATTAAAAATAATTCAATCAAATTAGTTACGTAGTTAAAGTCACAAAAATGGCACAATTTCTTATACCTGAATGCTTTTAAAGTCACTATACAATTACAGGCATTAAAAAACATATGCAAATGATGTGCAGCCCTACTAAAAACATACACATATCATACATAAAGGTAATTGCTAATTTCTGAAGGAGAAAACTAATTTCTAAGGACACAAAATTTGGTTTAGGCAACAACAGTTATTCGCCCTTCTTGAAAATAATAATATCTTTAAATGAATTCAAGACTAAATAATAACAGTGAACAACTCGCTCACAAATAACTCGTTCACAAAACATCCTCCAAAACTCCCAGCCTGAATCACAGACGGGTCAGAAAAGTAGGTCACCAAGAAGACATAAAAAAATGCACTCATTCAGGTCATTGTGCAGCATCATTTCATGCTGGAGCATCTAGACGTGCATTGAGACAGTCTACTGTTCTCACGCTACAAACAAACCTTTTAAATATCTCTTACAGAATGTTTTATATTATACATTTTTGTCTCCTCCTTCAAAACACACGCACACACCACTACTACTACTAGAGATCCTGAAACCCATGTCTTTGGCTGTGTGCGTTCTCATAAAGGAAGACCAAACACATGTAAATGAGAATGAATCACTGAATAAATAAAGGAGGGTTTGAATAAACTTCGCACACACCTTTACATACAAAACATACAATCTGACAACTAACAAACGCCTGTGATTTTAAGAGAAAGAAATATCTTCTTGACTGAAGAAATAAAATAACCAGATATTTTATCAACAATTCGTTGTTGTTGTTGTTTATTGCAATTAGTGGTGTAACACAAATCTCACTGTTCGGATCACACTATGGTTTTTGAGTCATGGATCGGACCATTTTACAGATCAGCAAAAAAGGGAGGAGACAAATATCACTTGCTTTATATTTATACAAAAATATTGCTGCAAAAAACATTGGTTTTAACTTAGAACCTGTTATTTTAATAAAAATTAAAATCAAGAAAGAACCAGCTAAGAAAAAGAAAAATATTCAATACGAAAAATTATCTTTGCTACATTTGCTGATAATGCTAAATATAGAAATCTAACATCTTGTAGAACATATCAGATTTATTTTCAATAAATGATTCAACAATTCACACATAAAACTTTATGTTTCATTATAAGTAGATCATTTTTTTAAAAAACTTATTCAGTGACATAATTTTGATGGTTGTTTGTCGCCACCCATTGGTTAAACAATGTAATTGCAACAACATTCACCAGCGTCAAGTTTCATTAAACAGTGATTTTAATCTTTACCATAAAACTCAGTGTTTATATCTGAACTGTAAACTGGTCTCCCAGCACTTCTGTGATATTTATTTGTTTGTAATTAACTGGAAAAGTGTAAAAACTGAATCTCTCTCGATCAAACGCTGATTTGAATGCAGCGCTTATGATTAATAAACATGCAAATCATTATCATTTATCATTCTTGTTGTGCGGGTTTTTGAGATCACTATCATTTAATGTTTAATTGTGCAGATTTACACTGAATGCATTAATGCAGGCTAAACAAACAGTGACAGAAAACAACTTTAATTACTTTAGAAAGCATTTAGGTCCCACCACAACTTTTTCCGTCATCATATTTTACAGGAAAGCCAAAATGTCTTTATACATGTGATTTAAATGACGTGGGAGGCGATCTCTCAGCAATTGTTTTAAATGTTGGATTAACCTACAAGTTTAAAAAAAGCTATTAATCCACGGATCACGTGCGTTCCAAACTGTGGGTTGTGACCCGTACCTTTATAATAGCGAATATGTTGTTAAAAATTCATTCATTCATTTTTTTTCGACTTAGTCCCTTTATTAATCACGGGTCACCACAGCGAAATGAACCACCAACTTATCCAGCATATGTTTTACGCAGCGGATGCCCTTCCAGCTGCAACCCATCACTGGGAAACATCCATACACGCTCATTCACACACATACAGTACAGACAATTTAGCCTACCTAATTCACCTGTACCACATGTCTTTAGACTGTAGGGAAAACTGGAGCACCCGGAGGAAACTCATGCGAACACGGGGAGAACATGCAAACTCCAAACAGAAATGCCAACTGACCCAGCCTAGGCTCAAACCAATGACCTTCTTGCTGTGAGGCGATCTTGCTCTCTCGTGTGGTTTTAAATCTTTATGAGTTTCTTTCTTCGGTTGAAGACAAAAGATGATATTTTGAAGAATGCTGGTTGCTGGATCTCATTAACTTCAATTGCAGAAAAAAATTCTGTGAAATTCAATGGATGCCATAAGCCAGCATAAAAGATGAAAAACATTTTTTTTTTGTGAGTGAACTAAATCTCTAAGCATTTTCGACATGAAAATAGGATGCAACTGTTTTTCGACTTGTGAAAAAATAGTCAGCTTAGTTAAACCTACATTGAAAAAGATCAACAAAACATGTTTAAAAAAAATAAATAAATAAAAGTAAAACCGATTAGTATCGACACAGTGCTTTGTAAAAAAAGTACAAACCTAATATGTATTTTAAAGGCATTTAAAGAGACACAAAATTAAGCCAGTATATTGCCATCTATAAAACTACAATAACAAATATATATTTTCAATTAACTCATTCAAAAAGCAACAAACAACCAGCAGGTGAGGATACAAATAGCAGCACTAGCAAAAAAAACAAAAAAAAAACAGGACATACATTATATAAACATCGCATGAAATTCTCCAGGCGTGTTTTCAAGGGTCTGAATGCCATGTCAGTTGTTATAATGTCATTTACAGTAGAAGAGATGGACCCTGGTGATGGGAATGATGATAATGATGCTGGGGAAAAATATCGCACAGCAGTGCCGCAAAATCGGCCTACAATAGACAAATCGATACTGTGTATTACAAAATCTGATCAAAAATGAATGTTCTAGTGTCGTTAAAACCACGCGATACTTACTATCTGATGCCATGGTCGCGTTGCACTGAACCCGCGGCGTCAGTCAAACGCCCTATCGATGGATATTGATTGATATCTTCATGAGTATAAACCACAGGGGAATCTAAAACGGTTGGTAACGATAACCGGGTCTTATGACCCCAGCTGCCCCTGACAAACCTGCAACGGAAAAGCCCACCGGACTGTTTTCGCGAGCGAGAACACACACGGGTCGGGTACGCGGCCATGTGAACGAGAACGCGCTGCGCGCTCTCTATGCTCTGCACCAGTGACCTGCTGTATGTTTTCAAATATATATAAATGATTTTCTCTTTAAATTCGGTCACTTTTATGTTCACGTTATTTTCTTTTTTAGCTTTCTACCAGGTAATATTTTAAAAATGTTGTTAAATTATTATTTGCTGTTAATATAAGTAAACATAATGAAATGTGATGATCAAGTAAACAAATATTTCATATTGCATTGCATATCATATTGCATTTACAAGTAGAATTATGAGCAATTATCAAGGCTGAGAAGAAAAATTTGCCTTATATAAACTTTTATATCAGAAATAAATGTTTCAAACTGTAATTTTTATTTCAATTAAAATATTTGTATATAATGTTTTAATAGTATATTAAAGATACATTAAATACTTCCACTGCTGAATGTCTCAACTCCGGCTTGCATAGAACAATAAATCCTTTCTTTATGTGCAATCAGGCAATATGATTTAAATATATAGAATTCCTCTTAAAAGCTACAGGATATAAGGTGCAAATGGTCTCAGTCCTGACAATACTGCAGACCTAAATCATCACACTTCGGCTGAGGAGTGAAAGAGCGAGGGAGAGAAGAGCCGGGATTGGAAGTGATACAACATATCGATTAAATCAAGCAGCTGAATGAGCACATCAATAAAACCTTCAGATTAGAAAGAACGAAACCACATGCATAGAAAAGACCACACAACTCTCCTCAGTGCGCCAGAGATCTATTGGTTGGCACATATACAAAAAGTTGAGTGATGAAATGCAAACTTCTGAATCATAAATTTAATGACATTTAAAATACACAACAGCAACATGTATTCTATTATAACTATAAAAAGAGCAAATTCTCAATTGTTTTGAAAATTTCTTTCATGATCCTATTTCAATGCAAAATCTTAAAATACAAAACTACAAATATTAAAAAAGCAGTCTTAAAAATGTCACGTGTGTTGCTTAATAAATAAAAGCAATGTCCATTTATTGCCCTTTTAACGCAAGAGCAGAAAAATGTAAAATTAGATTAAAACAAATCAAATGAAATGGGAGCTCGAGGAACAGATCACACTAGCTTTTAATACTGGGCGGCCCGCCAATCACATCCAGTCCAGATGGCGGGCTTAACGTTAAGTAGGATCGATGCTACCTTCAGGTTTCCAGTTAAATCTTTTCCCTGGTTTTCCTGCAGAAGTGAAATGAAGAGTCAAAAAAGGGAAGCTCTTGCATGAATTTAGGACACAAATTCAGTTTGCGCAACAAGGCCAAATCCCAAAATCTTACTTAATGCTTTCTCTTCTTTGACTGAACTCAAACACCACATCCTTGTTGTCCCCTCACTGTCATTTCCTACAATACAGAAATGGTGATATTTAATCGATATTAATTGCACCTTCTGAGTTATTTTGGCTGGACGGGACTTACCCTGAGCCTTAAAGCGTAAATGAGTTCTTGCTTTGAGTGATGAGCTTTTCTTTTTTGATGACACATTGTGCTCCAGCTCTGCTCCAGCTGCAGGGATCAACTCTGTCTGTCTGTGACGTCGAGACTTGGAAGCCTAATGTAGAAATCATTGAAAACAGTGTGTTTCAAATAATTTGCCTACTATACTTTTTTCACTAAATGCGTAAGATAAACTGTTGAATTTAATGAAGTTCACAACATAGATTTTGGAGGAGCCTTATCATTCAGGCATGTCATTATTATTATCACATGAGTATGAGCAGCAGCCATTGCGCTGTGTCAGCTGACAATTTTTACCACCTCCTCTTATCAGGGTATATGCAGGAATCCTAAAGGTAATTTCAATACCTTTTTAAAGACCTTCTCAGAATATTTTAAGACCTCATCGCCACTTCTAATCAGTATCAAACCTTTAACTTAATGAACAGCTGTTAATAAACAGTTGTAGTTGAATAAATCAATAAAACTAAATGAAACGGAAGAAACAAAGCTTGAAAGAATAAATTATGCGGTTGTTTTATAGCGACAGGCTTCAGCCACTGTTTAAACTCGTCTTTCTACAACCAGGAGTACAAAAACTTGCATTTTCCCATTTTGCCGCGTTTCGCTCTATGGTTTTGCTACATGTGGAGAGCGTCACACCACCTTCCCACTTTTGTCGCAAATTATGTGACATTACCCTGACAGAGGAGCATGGTTGGATGCATCCCGGCCCGAATCAATCGCGTGGATTGAGCACACCGTTTTTAATATTAGGAGGAAAATAAATATATTTATGCTTATTTTAATCAAACACATTGGACAACACTTGAACAAAATTTAAGACCTTGTAAAAACCTGATTAAGAATTTTTAATACATTTTAAGAGCCTTAATTTTCTCATATATGATTTATCAACTTTTAATACTTTTGAAGACCCCACGGACACCCTGCTTATTCTTCACCTAATCACTCATGCATGCGTCCGAAATCATATACTTCCATACTATATAGTATGGTAAAACCAGTATGCAAGCCGAGTAGTATGTCTGAATTCACAGAATTCGAAAAACAGTATGCGAGAAGTACCCGCATGACCTACTACTACTGGCAAGATTCTGAAGAGCACATCCAATGGATGCTACGCTATCCCATGATACCACATGAGAGTATTCAAGAATGGGAATAAACTGATGTGGGTAGGTCACATGATAATGACAAATGGCAAATTTATTTATTAAATCATTAATTAAATTGTATTTTATTAATGTTTAACTCTACCCCAACCCTAAACACAACCATCACTGTAATGTAAAAAAAAATAAATAAATACTGTTGAAGAGTGTCTCACAAATCTTGATGGGAGTATCCGCCATACCTGTCAACATTGGCATGTGAAAATAAGGGATATGCCCACCATAATAAGGGATTCCCCCGACCCCCCTTTAAAAAAATCCCCAAATTACTAAATATGTTCTTCTGGAGCTGTTTAAATAAACAGTTAAATGGTCAGTAATATGTTTTATTATTATTATTTACAAAAGAAAAAATAAATTGTATACATTAGCAGCAAATAAATTAGCAAGCAGTTTAGCTTTTTAAATTAATAGGTATTATAATCATATAAAATCAAGCTATCAAATCTCATTAGCCGTTTCTTCACTGTATAACTTACACATTCTAATTAAAGAGCAACAAATGAATCTCTTATTTATTTAGATTTTTTTTGTTTGTTTACATTAACAGAGGTGTCACTAAAAATGCAACCATCTAACATTATAATGAAAG
The DNA here is from genome assembly GCA_903798205.1 of Danio tinwini. Taxonomy (NCBI): domain Eukaryota; kingdom Metazoa; phylum Chordata; class Actinopteri; order Cypriniformes; family Danionidae; genus Danio; species Danio tinwini. The sequence continues at coordinate 3,723,527 of CAIGQZ010001313.1, read as the reverse complement.
CATTTGATTGCTTTCCTAACTTATGATGCTTATTTAGAACGAAATTAGTTGTGTTTGAACCCCCCCCCAACCAAGATCTACATCTTTAAATATTATTATTATTAATTATGTGTATATGTCTGTTTAAAAATGCACCCAAAACCCAGACTTTCACTTCGCTTCAAATCGCGTGTACAGAATCTGTTTGGGAAGCAGCCTCTATTTATCACTATGGAGCACGTAAGCTGACAGTCATGCACCGCTATGTGACTGTTTTGAGAATTGCATATAAAGAGGAGACGGCACCTGTAATAAAAGGAAAGGGAATCCCACCGTTTTTATATTTATTTCAGTGTTTTCATGCCTAAACAAAGCGAAAGCACAGAACAGACTCACATTTAAGAGCAAGGGGCGGCCCTTTGTGGTTCGGCGGTACTGGTTGCGTATAGGGAGGCTCTGCTCTTTAATGTTTATTTGCCACCCTTCAGAGAAAGGCTGAAAATACAGGAGAAATACGGGAAAATACCTTTACGGGATGATAGCGGGATAGAACTGTAAAATATGGGAGAATCCCAGGAAAAACGGGAGGGTTGACAGGTATGGTATCCACAGCTGTATCTTATTTAGAGTTTACCGACTCTAGTGGCAATATGTTGTACTGCCCATAGTGCATGCACACCTTGATCTAATGTGGTAGAAGATGATACAGGCAACAAAGTCATATTTAAAGATTTTTGGCATACAAAGTATTCTTGGAGTGTAATTTGATTAGAGCTGAACCACTGAATACCATTTGACAATGTATTTGGTTCTTTTTCTGGACTCTGATCATCTCGTGTCCACTGCTGTCTTTGGAGGATGAAGGAGCTGCAGATTTCATTTAATTTGTGTTCTGAATATAAACGAAAGTCTCAGGGGATTGGAACAAATGAGGCTAATTAATAACAGAATTTTATTTTTTGGGTGAACCAACCCTTCAATGCATGTTATTATGCATGACAATGTTTGATTAGTAATAAAAACAGGATATATGCAGGAATCCTAAAGGTAAGTTCAATACCTTTTTAAGACTTTTTAAAGATCTTCTCAGAATATTTTAAGACCTCATCGCCACTTCAAGTTCTAATCAGTATAAAACCTTTAACTTAATAAACAGCTGTTAATAAACAGTTGTAGTTAAATACATCAATGAAGCACAACCATGCAACAGAACTCAGATAAGCTCAGAAAAACAAAGCTTGAAAGAATAAATTATGCGGTTGTTTTCAGTAACACGCTTTAGCCACTGTTTAAACTCATCTTTCAACCATGAGCACGCAAAGTACATTTTTCCATTTTGCTGTCTGTTTCGCTCTGGTTTCGCTACGTGGAAAGCATCACATCACTTTCACACCACTTCATTTTTGGAGTCAAACACTTTGTAGAATGCTTGAACAAAATTTAAGACTTTGCAAGCCAGATTAAGACTTTTTAACACCTTTAAGAGCCTTAATTTTCTCATAATTGATTTATCAACTTTTAATACTTTAAGACCCTGCGGACACTCTGTAAAATATATTTTTTTTCTCAAAATAAGGGAACAAAAATACTTCATTATGTAAACCCGTTTCATCCAGAACATACAGAAGCTACGGAATTAAGAGAAAATGCTGCCAAAAGATTTTAAGTTTACTCAATACAAGTTTTATAGACATTTATAAATGCAAATTTTGTACATATGCGATTACTCTTTAGATTGGTTAAATAGTCATGATTGAATGAAACTGGATTCTTGAACTGTTTCAGACAAGTGGACAGATGGATATAAACCTATTGTAGGAGACCTCCAAATCATGTGAACTGTAAACCTTAAAAAAAGTATAACAGAGACATTGTAAAGGCCAGTGGTGGAAAAAGTACTGAAAACTCATACTGAAGTATAAGTACCATTTCTTGCCTAAAAATGTAGTGCAAATAGAGTAAAAGTATCTGTTGTAAATACTACTCAAAGTATGAGTAAAAAGTAGACCTTTCAAAAGTACTCTAGAGTAGTGAGTAATGAGTATTACGCTGTGATTGGCTGATGCGTGTGTGCAAACGTAACATTCTGTAGTGCATTTATACAGAAAACATCTGTCATCTTTTCATCAGTGACATTCAGTCTAAACAGTCTCTCGGTCATTACTTGTAAAGATTTTGGACATCTTCTTGGATACTTTTAATGCTTCCAAATAGTTTGCTGCATGTCTTAAGGTAGTTCAGTATGATGCGATTTACTTTTTATGTGTGATTTGATTAGACAGGAATCGTAGGACTGATTTTTCTAATCCCCATAGACAGGAAGTAATAAAGTAGTGACTGCAGGTTGAAGGAAAGTAATGGAGTAAAAGTACCGATATTGTCCTACTCAAGGAAAAGTAAGCGTACACATTTTTTAAACTACTTAGTAAATTACAATTCCTGAGAAAAACTACTCAATTGAGAATTTGTAGTTTGTTACTTTACACTACTGGTAAAGGCTATGTCAAGGTCTTAAATCATATTCATTATATGCATTCGTACTATGTACACTTTTACCACATGATCAGTCTCTAAAGAGGACTACATTTACCTCCACAACTTGTCCGTATGATTTGGATTTGATTGATGCTAACAGCTGGGCTCTGCTGGAGCTCTTTAGGAAAGAGACAGAGAGAAAACATAGATAATATCACAACCCTGTGGTAAAACAAGAGTACTGCAACATCACTACATTACTTTCTGCATTGCTGCAGTAGGGAATGAAGCACTACAAATAATTGAAGAGAGAGAGAGAAATGAAGAAGAATTTTAATCTTACTTCTTGATTCGAAGGTCCTTCTCCAGGATCCTGCTCTTCAGACTGCTAGAAAAAAATGTATTGCATTAGACACTCATTGTTAAAAAAACAAACACATTGCGTAATCAGGATTTTGTGCCAAAACTGATGCAGATATAGACTAAAATTGAATGTTTGGGATGAAAGTTTTCTAATTAGATTAGTAATTAGCATATTAAGCTCAAAAAAGCTACATACAATAACAATAGTGAGTGTGACATATTGATACATGTTCCTTGATGAATAAAAGTATTAATTTAATAATTTAAAAAACAACAATGACGTATTCATTCATTAGCACACATAGACTGTAGTGTCTGGATGGTTTAATGACATTAATTGTCATAAATTTACTTGCATAATCAGATATTCCTATGCATGCAAAAACAGCTATTAGCAATGAGAAGAAACATCAGAGACGAAAGAGGTGCCTTCAACAGCGAGTTTGAAGAGGACAAGTCCGACGTACTAAAGTAGGTCAGTTTTCTGCTGACTATAAAGGAAGAAAAGGTCCAGATGACACTTCTAACCAACTATTACAATCAAATAGCCTGGAGAAACCGTTATCTTCATAAAAAGATTGTTTTTTGCCAGCTAGGAGTTCAGATCACCACAGGTACGTAACCAGGGTGTAACATCAGATCAGAACTTAAAATTTAATAAACAGATTTCAAGTGTGGTTGGAAATAGCTTTTACCAACTTCACCTTCTCTCTAAAATGAAGTCCTTCATCACCTCACATTCTCTAGAAATTGCCATACGTGTGCTTATAACCTCCCAGTTAGACTATTGCAATTCTTTCTATTTTGGGCTGCATAAGTCTCAGATCTCTCGCCTACAGTTAGTGCAAAAGGCAGCAGCTAAATTTTTAACAAAAAACCCAAAATATGCATGTTACTCCCATTTTGAGGTCTCTCCATTGGCTACCGGTGAAACAAAGAATTGAATTTAAAATCCTTCTCTTTGTGTATAAAGCCTTACATGGCCTGGGCTCAAAAGCAGGGGCGAATGTGCATTTGCCATAGCCGGTCCTCGCCTTTGGAACGAGCTGCAGCTAGAATTAAAAATGGCTTCGTCACTGCTAATTTTTATGTCTAAATGAAAGACTCATCTATTCTCTAGGTCTTTTGAAGCATAAGTCCCTTCCCAACGGTCTCGTTTTTAATCCTGTTTAGTGTGGTCAACTGTGGTAGCATTTTTTAACTAGGCGGAATTATTTAAAGCAGGTGTTCTCAAACTTGGTCCTGGAGGTCCGGTGTCCTGCAGATTTTAGCTCCAACTTGCCTCAACACACCTAGAAGGATGTTTCTAGAAAACCTAGTAAGAGCTTGATTAGCTAGCCCTGGTTTATCTGTTTGGGATTGGAACTTAAATCTGCAGGACAGCGAACCCCCAGGACCAAGATTGAGAACCTCTGATTTAAAGGGTCTATTACTTTCTTGTTTAAGGCACTGAAACCAAACTGTTTTTGTATAATCTATTTTACATCATTTATGATCTCTTTTACATTATGTGCATTTGGCTGTTTTGTTTATTATGTCTATACTGCTTGTTTGTATTTTCTCTGTAAAGCACTTTGTGCTGCCTTGTGGCAGTTGGAAATGTGCTATATAAATAAATTGAACTTGAACTTGAACTAGGAGCTATGACCTTAGAGGACAGGAGCCCTGGAAGACTGCCCGAATGCTAATGTAATAGAAGAAACACTTTCCTATGTTTTTATTCAAGTGTATCACCCTAGAGAGTAATTACTAAGCTTTAGAGAACAAAAATGGATTTCTTCTCTGTATTAACAGATATACTCAAGTATATCAAACATTGATAGCTTAAAACATCAGAGTACTGTATAAAAGGCTGGGACATACAAACTAGCAGCACGCCTAAACTGACTTCTGTATATTGGAAGCCTTAGGCCCTTTATTCTCAATGAAGAATAAAGTAAAGGATTTTTGTTTTGTTCTTGTATTTGCTTTTATTAATCTTTTTCTCTGGATTTTTTTTTTTTAATAAAAGTGTGTTTTTTTATTAATTTGCATGTCCTGGAGTGGACATTGGCTTTATTCGCAGAACCCATCAAGATACCTTGTGATAAGGTATGAATCTAATTATTCCTTAAAAGACAATACAAAAGACGGTACTAAACAAAACACTAAGAAATATAGTGAAGAGAGGATCCTGGTTCTTTATTTAATTAGGGTTTTAAATGAAGGTATTCAGCACAATACTCACCGCACGATGCTTCTGCCAGGTTGAAAACGTAATGATGGCACTGCTTAGTTTGGGAACCATGTTTTGTTGGATCAGATCCATGTTTGGGTCCGGTTCTGTGAATACGGCTTTCTTCAAACCCTCATAATGTGTGTGGATGTTTGTAATTTCCTGAGTACCAGAAAAACTTCACGTTAACCACTTTAAAATCTCTTACATTTGCAAGCAATTTACACTTTTTACAATAATGGCACTGTCAAATACATTGCATTTAAAAACCTTCAAACATTACAAATTAAATTTCAATACAATTTCTACAGTCTGGACCTTTAATGAAAACTTTAATGCATTTTAGCAATGCATTTTAATTCATTTTAATGTTGCTGCCATGACTCACCTCTAGCAGGTCAGTGGTGACAAGCTGCTGTGGACGTGACGGTGGATCGACAAATTCTTCACAGACATCTTTTCTCTTCCCATCTTGCTTCTTTTCCTTAGAACAGAGCTGTAAATATGCACAATGAATAACATCTGCAGAGTTTGCTAACATCAGGTTAAATCTGTTTACATGGATTAACCTGGACAACTTGGACAAACACAGCACAATAAAAACACATTGCCCCATAATGACAACATTTAAAGGGGACCTATTATGTAAAAATCACTTTCAACACAGCTTTGTGGCAACATTGTGTGAAAATAACCAGCCTTTAATGGTAAAAATGAATTAATTCTCTTTTATATAATCACACTTGATAAAAACAGTACCCAGAAACACTTTGGTGCGTCACGGTGGCGCAGTGGGTAGCACAATCGCCTCACAGCAAGGTCACTGGTTCGAGCCTCGGCTGGATCAGTTGGCATTTCTGTGTGAAGTTTGCATGTTCTCCCTGTGTTCGCGTGGGTTTCTTCTGGGTGCTCCGGTTTCCCCCACATGACATGCGCTATAGGTGAATTGGGTGAGCTAAATTGTCCGTAGTGTATGTGTGAATGAGAGTGTATGGATGTTTCCCAGTAATGGGTTGGGGCTGGAAGGGCATCCGCTGCATAAAACATGTGCTGGATAAGTTGCCGGTTCATTCCGCTGTGGCAACCCTAGATTAATAAAGGGACTAAGCCGAAAAGAAAATGAATGAATGAGAAACACTTTGATTGACAATCTCCCTTTGTACATGTCATCAGAGGGAGGAAGCCCCACCCATTAGTGACTATCTCACTGAGGCACAGGCTTTGTAGCTCCGCCCTCTGGCTGGGAGCCCAATCTCATTTGAATTTAAAGCAAGAGTCACCAACCTGATTCAAAGCCTAAAAGGGGCAATTTCAAAGAGTTATAAAAATGATCTGTTGTGTATTTTGAGCTGAGACTTCACATACACCCTTTAAGGACACCAGAGACTTATTTGATTTCTTTAAAAAAAGGCCATAATAGGTCACCTTTAACAACACTGTACCTATTCCATATGATCTGGTCCATATGGGCATTTATTCCAACTGATTTTAAAACACTGCATCATACGGTTGCCAATTTTGTAAATGGTTTACAGAGAAATCATACACTAATGACCAACGATCAAACTACCAGACTTCTAATTACTCAGGACAAATTAAATTGTTGGTTGGACGCTGTTTATATCTGGAATTAAGATGCATTTTCATTAATTTCAAGAGGACAACAATAAATGCAGGCTTAAATGAGGTCGAAAATGTTTTCTGGGCAAAACATTGTGTAATTTATTCAGCTTTTTTACACTTGACAGTGTATATAAATAAACACAGAGCTTTGCAACCTACCGGGTTTGGCATGGCCGTAAAGTGGAAAGCTTTTTCTGACAGGAGCTTTCTAAAGACATAGGTAACATCATAATGTTGAGAGTTCATTGCATCCCTCTCAAACTGCATAGCATCCTTCCAGTCCTTCAGAGCGATGCGGATCTACAAAGAAGAATATGCACAAAAACAGCATTTTGTTGCGAATGCATTTGTTTGAGTTACATTTAAATGCAAAACTTCCATCTTCATTTAATTACCCTTTCATGTCAAATTAAGAGTATTTTAATTCTTTAAATGTTGCTTTGTGTTTGTAATGATAATTGGTGAGGACAAAAAACAAAAAAACACACAAATGTTTACATTTAACCCTTGTGTATTGTTTAAATTAACTCTTTCATTAAGTTGATGGCTGTTTTTGCCTCATTAACTTCTACTATAATGGAATTTTTTGACTGCAAACCCATGATAATCATGCCTTTTTGATTGGTGATGGTTTTCCTTGTTGGGAAATGTGTAATATTTACTGTTTATCATCAGTTGGCACCATTCATTCTTTAGCTAGGCCTGTGCAAAACGTTTCTGACTTTTATGTGGAAAGTAAAACAGCAGATTATTGTCTGAGTGCATAAATACACTTACTATGTTTATTATGTTCTGAGAGCTGAAGTGCTTATTTTGATTTTCTCAGACAGACATATTGCACAAAAGTCTTTCTCTCTCTCTTTCTCCTTCTCTCTCTCTCTCTCCTTCTCTCTCTCTCTCTCTCTCTCTCTCTCTCACACATACACACACACACACACACACACACACACCCACACACCCTTTCGGTTAACGGTTAATCAGTTATTTTGAGCATCCCTACTTCAAAGCTATATCATGCATATAAATGAAGTTGCACCTCATTCACAATAGAGCGTGCTGATTGGTTCGAACTAAGGCTGTGCAATATTATCGATATATCTAACTTTCACAATAATTTCTTTTACAGTAGTGTATCGATAGTCCAACCTCAAGTATCGATTCAAGTTGTGCCAAATTACCTCCTCCTCCGCTCCTGTAGATGTCGTTAACTCGCGATCAACAAAACGCCTAGTTGTACGGTATCAGAAGTAAGCAAGAGTGAGCATGGCATAAAATATAAAGGTGCCTCCAGCTTTTAGAGCTGACGTGTGGCTGCACTTTGGTTTTAACGCTATTAGGGTTGAGTCGATAGATGATGCCATCACAGATGGCCTATAGACATCATGATGCTAAGGCGGCATCACAGATCCTTCGCACCGCCCCCGTTGCAAACCTGCTCATGAAAAACACACACTCAGGCCCTGTTTACACTGATACAGCTTAGTTTTACAATGGCATTTTAGAATGATCCACATCCACACTGGCGTTTCACCAAGCATTTCTGAACAGCCCTCCGTCGGCTGAAAACGCACATCATGTGAACAGACACACACAGACACAGCCACACACACACACACCAAACACACACACACACTGTCATGCGCTCGTCTGAACTCCAGAGAACAGTGTACGGACTCTATATTTTATACAGTCATTAGTACGGACAGTTTATTAAGGATGTACCGCTGGATCGCGTCTCACTAAGTTAGTTGTTAAACGTGATATTTAATTAATCTTGTCTCTATCTAACGACTCTAACGATACCATGGTCCATTGCCATGTTTCACATTAGACATCGTAAGATGCCAAATTGGTCAACATAGCCCAACCCTAAACGCTATACCAGAGAGTACTGAATTAAACAAAAAATAAATGCCATTTGTAAGCTTTGCAATATACAAAGTTCTCTGTTCAATCACACTGTGCAGTTTTAGTGAATTGGAATGGATGGAAAATAAATTGGAATAGGGTTGAATGGTATTTATGGAATTGGAATTTTTATTTGTCTGCCGACTTTATCAAGTTGTCAGTATAATGTGACACACATACTAATACAAACTATTGCAATATATCACAATATTTACTGTATCGTGATATATCGTATCGTGACACATGTATCGTATCGTGAGGCCCTTGCCAATACACAGCCCTAGTTCGAACCAAGTCTTTCTCGTGAATTATTGATGAAAGCTTAAAGACATCACAATGTACCGGCCAGTACAGACATCCATTTACACAAGGATCGCCGTGACACAGCTTAAGCATTTCTTTTCAAACCGGAAGTACGAATTTGCTCGAAATAACGCAAAAACAACCATTTTTCACTTTTTAGTAAATATATGTCCTAATAGTGTTTTTAGCTGTGTGGGACACATAAATGACTGTCAACAGCTCAAAAATGTGTTGGCATTTCGTGACCCTTTAAATTTTGTACGATTTTGTACAAAGCATTTCCCCCAAAAATGTGTCAAAATAAGATTTCCCACCAAAAATCGTTCCATTTGCTGAAACAGAGAAAGCTGAGGCCAAATTGAGACTTAAAATAAGCCCAGAGTGAATGAAAACATCCCCAACAGCACACAAGGGTTAAGACTTTTTCACATTTTTGAGTATGTGATTTATAAGACTGTAATGACGCATTATTGAATAACCCCAGTATCTAGTAACCAAAAAACTATTGTAAACATAAACCCTGAGACAAACAGAAACCTAGAGGGCTAGTAAAGATGATTAGAATGACAGCACACCTTCTCTCTGGGAGTGGCGAGCTGTGTGTTGAAGAGCCCATACAGCAGATAAAGGGCCCCGACTCTGATTTGGAAAGTGTATGGAGGAAAGAAATACTGACACGCCACAGACAGAACCAGACGAGCAAAAGTCCTTTTCTCTCTTGGCTCTTGCTTACCACTGCCAGGGGAAAACATTGAAATAAAAAGTAAAAAAATTAAAACCTCAACAATAGTCAACAATCAAAATACATGGTATGTATTTATGGAATGTGTTTTAAACCAAAAAATGTTATACATTCTTGTAAAGTTATAATCAAATGCCATTTGTGATTCGTGTTAAAACTGAAAATATGTATTTTGCGTTTTCTTTTTCATGTGTAATTTTAAAAACCCAGTAGTAACAGTAAAACATGGTAACAACACTCATATTTACATTCAAGCAGCCATAAAATGTTGCTGATCAGACACAAACACTGTGTTTTCTAATACAGATCAGTGAATACAACTTGGTTTAATTGGAATTTGTTTTAGTTATGACTGTGTTATAACAGTGTTTCTCGACCAAGTTCCTGGAGGACCATCAACTCTGCACATTTCATATTTGTACATATCCAAGTCTCCTGATTTAGATCATCAGCTCATTATCAGAGACTGAAAGACCTGCAATGGGTGTGACAGACAAAAGAAACATCCAAAACATGCATTGTTGGTGGTCCTACAGGAACGTGGTTGAGAAACACTGTTTTAACAGAACTGCAATACGAAACAGCATGACTGCCTCCACAAGTTACAAATGCGCGTTTTCTCTTACGTAATAATTATAATCACACTTAAAATGTATTGTTTAGAAATATTCGAATCAACATTAGCATCAATGATAAACTCACAAGAATAGGGTGCTGAAGTCCATGTCCTTCCAGATCTCCAGAAAATGCTCGTACCGAACTGACTCGGCCGCCTGAAAACGACCAAGCAGTGTTTCAATATCTGTTTTGACCGCTTCCCTAAAATGCTCCATCCTGCTACTTAATCACCACAAAGACTTCATTGCTTCTTTAAAAATGAATAAAATTGAGTTAAAAGTGAGACTTGTGTTGTCATTTTCTCACATGCTTCTAGAGAAGCTCAAGAGAAAAGCGTGAATGTCTACCGCCATCTAGCGTTTCGGCTGTATGAGAAATTACCCACGCCTGTGGAAACTGTTGCTGTTTGAGGCTGATAAACAAATATTAAAGATTGTAATATATGGTACATTATAATGATGTAGATAAAGGGCAAAACTTATTTAATACTTCATATTTTTATACCAAAAATCACTGACCAACTGCTTATAACTTCACCTTTGACTAATTCTTCAGGGTTTGTGTTGTTTACCAGAATATTACAAAAAATGTATGGGCAGTTTTTACATTTTTGTGCCGTTATGGCACCGTTTGTGCCTTATTATTATTATTAGAAAAACTCTTTTTAGAAGTAACCTAAACCATAAGAAATTATTTTTGTAAATAAACATTGAAAGCACATTTAGTGAAACAGCTGACATTTATATTTTCACACACACACACACTCACACACACACACACACACACGCACGCGCACACACGCGCACACACGCACACACACGCACTTAGCATTTTTACTAATGCTCTTTTGTGACTAATGCTATTGACTATGTCACTGTTGGAAGGCATTGTTTTAACAAAACGTCAGTGCAATTAAATATGAAATTAAAGCTATTAAAATTAATTAAAATTAAAATTAAGCTAATTAAAGCTTAACTAAAAATTAAAAAAATATTGACATGATTGTAACCAGATTAAACAACACACAAATATGAGGGGACTTTGCGTGCTCATTAGAGACTAGTCTTTCCTTTCCTTGAGGCAACAAATGATTATCAATAGCTTAAACATGATTAATATGGAGAAAAACCTGTTATATGGAGTATGAATGTATTTTTAAGCATGTGCTTTATGTTGCACCCTTTACAGTTCTGTTCTATAATATATGTATGTAGGTCATGTGAAAAACTTTCAGTTCTTTGCCATAAGAATAGGCTTATGTTTATTTTTTTCTTTTAATTTACAATGTACATATCTGCATTGCAAAAAGAAACCAACAATAAACATTAAACCAGCATAGGCTTAAAGGATATTAGAGCAGATATAGGTGCAATTGCTTAAGTTATAGTAGTAGTAATGCTAATGGTGAAAGCAATGACTGAAAAAGTAACAAGACAGTTCAGTGTCAGTAACGTCACTGAGATTTGATTAATACAATTTTTATAAACAAACACACTGTTAATACAGTGGTCTACAACAGGCATTTGGCATGCAGCAATGCCATAGAAAACTATTTTATGTTCTTTAAAGAATATTTAATTAAACAGTTCTTAGTTCATATAAAGAACACTTACAAAATAAAGATGTCGTCTCAAAGAAAGGTATGAGAGCTGTCACTGTGTGGTAGAAGGACCTTTCTAAAGGTACATGGTTGTACAGAAAAGATCCATATTGGTTTTGTAAAAGTACACTGTATTAATGCCTAACACAAGAACAAATGTTTTCTTTTTGAAAAGGTACTGCCTCAGTGACAACTGTTGTATTCAATTTAATTCATCTTTATTTTTTATAGTGCTTTTACAATGTAGATTGTGTCAAAGCAGCTTAACATAGAAGTTCTTGTAGACTGAAACTGTGTCAGTCCAGTTTTCAGCGTTAAAGTTCAGTTCAGTTCAGTTCAGTGTGGTTTAATATTCTCTGCTGAAAGTCCAAGCACTGAAGAACAAATCCATCAATGCGCATCTCCACAACTCCCAAACCAAGCAAGCTATTGATGACATTGGCGAGGAACAAAACTTCACCAATTAACAAAGATAAAGGAAAAAACCATGAGAGTAACCAGGCTCTGTTGGGCACGACCATTTCTTCTCTGGCCAAACGTCTTGTGCAGAGCTGCAGTCTAGGGGCTTGAGATTGTGGACATCCAACGTGGAGAAGCTGAAGGTGTGAGTAAGTCACCAGCGGGTGTTCAGGCTGTCCCACGAGATACATGCGGAGACTGTCAACTGGGTCTTTCAGGGATCAGTGTCATGCTCTCCACTCCTCCATGACCGCTACAGCATCTGCTTAGGATACGGCCTGGTCCAGGATTATGGATACCTCTAGAAGTCCTCTGGTTGCCATCATCTCTTCACAAGTCACAATCTCTAGAGGCCTCGGAATGAATATTCCCAGGTGGAAATAGGGAACAAAGAAGATCATTTGCCATACTGTGGTTCATAGTGTATTTAAACCCGATATAAAATATCAAGGCTAAAATAGTTCTATAAATGAAAATAGCAGTTATATGAATAAGCAAGAAAAGCACATGATTATTTCTAACAAAATTTCTGATGGGTTAAGACAGGAGGAGTAGGTCCTACAGGTGGTTTCTCAAGCCCACTCACCTGCATGGAGCACACTCATGCATCATACTGTTATGTGATGCATTGTGTGTACGCTTTACTGAAAAGATAAATACTAAAAAGACAGGAGTGTGTCTGAGCCTCAGACAATATCAGGAAGGCTATTCCAGAGTTTAGGAGCCATAAATGAGACGACTCGACCTCCTTTAGTGAATGTTGCTATTTTGGGTATTACCAGAAGTCCTGTTTTGAGATTTTTGAACCTTTATTTCTGAGAGTGTGCCAGGTAGATGTTCTCACAGTGATGGCAAAGTAGTAGTTTTATGGGGTTTGCACAAGACCACAAGATCTTAGTGTGAAGATCATTTTCATAGATAATTTCATGAACATTTTCTTCCAAAAGTAAACAACCTTTTGTTGAATGAAAAAAAAAATCCATGGATATTAAGGGTCCTCAATAACCAAATGGCAAGAAAGAACCTATATATTTTTTAAGAGTCAGCAGCTCTATTTAAAAAAAAGATGGCTTGACCGATTAAAATGATTCTGTGACAAAGTAGATGCAGGTAAACATGTAATTTCTACATTACCCGATTCAGTTCAGGTGAACACAAAATAGTAAATTCTATATTAGTACTCAATGCAAGCTAGTAGAAATTAAACCTTAAATATAAACCTATGGGTATATTTTACATACATTGTTAGTTGTTTACAAATAATTCATAGCAGTAAAACATTTTTAGATTTATTTTTCCCATATTTTTAGCATTTTTTGTTGTTAGCCGTTTTATGAAATATGGGGTTCATTTTTAACTCTACGCATGCTAAAAAACATTAACGGTTACCAAATTACACATACATTGATGTATTTGCTTCTAATTTGGTATTTTAGTTATGCTAGTATCAGAAATCTATGGTTGTCACACTTTCACAAAGAGACGCACTGGATCGCATGAACCAAAAGGCAGATTTATTTACAATATTAACACTCACAACATGAAGCACGCTGGACAGGGAGTGTGGCAATATAATACCAGACGAATGACTGAACAAAACACAGGAGTTTAAATACACAAGACCTAATGAACTGAATACAAACATTGGTGAGACAGAGGTGGAACTAATGATCATCAAGAAACAGCGGGGAAAAAAAACAAAGGGCTCACATGATACAAACAGAAAGCACATGGAACACAACACAGCACAGACACCTGACAACTGTGTTGTTTACTTGAATATTTTTAGGCAAAGCAAACATTTAAAAAAAGGGCTGAAACCTTTGAGTCATACTTACAAAGAGAGAGCATGATTAATACTTCGGAGTGCAATGAAAACAAGCACTCCAAAGTAAATGTCAAATGACTTAAGTACAAATTATTCAGCAAACAATGTTATTTTTAAGCAACAATTGAGGGGTTCAGCTCCAACCCTAATCAAACACACCTAATCAAGCTTAGATGAATTAGAAACTACCTGACAGGTGTGTCTAAGCAAGTTGGAACTAAACTCTGCAGGACACCAGCCCTCCAGGGCCGAGTTTAGACACCCCTGAGTTAAGCAAATCACACTTCATTCCATACATGAAATATACTTTTAAATTATTCATTCATTCATTTTCTTTTCCGCTTAGTCTCTTTATTAATCTGGGGTCACCACAACGGAATGAACCGCCAACTTCTCCAGCATACGTTTTATGCAGCTGATGCCCTTCCAGCTGCAACCCATCACTAGGAAACACCCATAGATTCTCATAAATGCTAAACTATAATTAATAAATACTGTACAAATATTGTTCATTCTTAATTAATGTTATTAAATACATTAACTAATCTGAACTAAAGGAACAAGAGTATAATGTTACAATATTTTTGTATGTCTGTATTTTATTAATTTATTTTAGTTTTAGTTTCAAGTTAAACTCAATAATTATTGAATGTTTCATCGGCAACGAGCTTAATTAAAATCATAAATATAAATAATACATGAATTAAATTTATTTCTTTATTTTTTATTTTAATATATATTATACATTTATTTTAAAATATTTTTATTAAATAAAATTCTGTTTATTGATGTTTTCAGTTAACATTCATTGGTAATACTTTACAATAAGGTTGTATTAGTTAATGTTAGTTACTACAACACAAACAAACAATGAGCAATACATTTTTATATAGTATTTATTCATCTTTGTTAATGTTAGATCATGGAAATAAAGCTGTTAATTTTTAGTTCATGTTAACTCAATAAATATTTAACTATAAATTAATAAAAAAATATTCATTATAATATTAATAAATGCTGTACAAATATAGTTCATAATTAGTTTATATTAGTACAGACATTAAATAACATTAACTAATTAAACCTTATTGTAACAAAAAAAAAACAGTTTTATGGTTTTAGTCAATTATATGAGTAGAAATGATGAGTACACTTTAGTAAAAAGTCATATCATCAACACAAATGAATTTAATTATCTTATTATGATTATTACAATTTTAAGTTAAGTGAACATAAAACAATAATCTGTCTCCCCAAAAAACTCAAGAATTGTGTTGTTTCATTCATTCATTCATTTTCTTTTCGGCTTAGTCCCTTTAATAATCAGGGATCGCCACAGCGGAATGAACCGCCAACTTATCCAGCATATGTTTTACGCAGCGGATGCCCTTTCAGCTGCAAACCATCACTGGGAAATAT
Organism: Danio tinwini; assembly: GCA_903798205.1. NCBI lineage: Eukaryota > Metazoa > Chordata > Actinopteri > Cypriniformes > Danionidae > Danio > Danio tinwini. The sequence goes on along the minus strand of CAIGQZ010001313.1, from coordinate 3,707,995 downwards.
TTCAAAATTAGGTCAAGTTAATAGTTTGTACTCGATGCTGGACAGAAATGTGTTTAAAGGGAACCCATTATGCAAAAATACCTTTAACAGAGGGGCTTTAACACAGTTATGTGAATATAGCCAGCCTCAATGGTACAAATTTATTAATTTGTTTTTTTTTTATAATTCCACTTGATAAATGCAGTCTGCAGACATACTTTGATTAACATTCTCCCTTTGTACACCAGAGTGGGAAAAGCACCGTCCATTAGTGATGATCTCTCCCTCATTAGCATAGGATGTTAGTCTTATTTTTGAATCTGCCACTATGCTGACAGACAGGCATTTGTGGCTCCGCCCTCTTTTGAAAAGAGCACAATCTCAGTTGAATTTAAAGTGACAGTCACCAAAATGGCACAATTAGGATTAAAGCCTAAAAGGGGCAGTTTCAAAAAGTTATAAAACATTATTTGTGTTTTCACAAATAATGAAATTTCACACACACAGTCTAGGGACAACATTTTTAATCTTGTATAAAGGGACATAGTAGGTCCCCTTTAAAACTGCCTCATCATAGCACAAAAACACAGACAAATGTGTACATAGTAAGCATAAAATCAGGGTAAAGCACATATTGTATGCATTTTGTGTTGAATGTGGATTCCAAAGTTTTTTTGACAGTAATAAAATAAACCACAACATACAGTTGCATGATTTATAAATGTTTAATAGCCATACTAGATACAGTCCTTAGAACAACATGCATTTGGACAAACTTTCAGATTTTCATTTATTTGAGGAAATAACATAATGAAACCTGTAAGATGCTACAAAAAGACTGGCCAAGGTTTCTCCAGTTACCCAGTACAGTTGCTGGCAGCAGTAGCCAAAGCAGCTCCCACAGCACCTACAACTGCTTGACCTGCCATTGACATTCCAGCTGCACCTGAAGACATGAATGGAAACTCTTTTTATTCCATGCATTAATCATTTTGACTCATTTAAGGAATTTTACTCACCTACGCTTTGAAGAACAGCTACCACTGACCCAGCAGCGACTCCTCCTCCATTCGCCACGGCGGCTGTTGACATCATCCAGGAGGCAACTGATCCTGCAGCAATGCCAGCTCCAGTGAAACCTGCAGCTGTTAAAATTGCAGGAGCTGCAGCAACTGCTCCGGCTGTAAGTGGAAGAAAAATATATCCAGAGACCAACTTTAAGTGGATCACAGTAACATACAGTAAACCATCTGCTTAATTTAATTATGTGCAATGTTTACTGTGCTCATGTTGTATTCTAGAACTATTCCTGCTTTTGATGAGTAATACGGTTAAGGTTATGGACAGATGTTGTGATGTTGGGTATAGTTACACTGCCTATAAAAAAATCCTCATATCCCTTTGAAACAATGACTTTTTGTCATATATTCATATAGCTTGTCAAATATTATACATTTTCTTACATATTTGTCATACAGCCTGAAATCAATCACTTTTCGAGCCTTTGAAATGTTTTTGTAGCCTTCTCCTAACCTGTACCTTTCTACTACTTTATCCTGAAGGTCTTTTGAAAGCAGGGTGTAATGTAAGTAAAGGTATAGATATTCACAGGTTATGATGATTTTTATAGGCATTGTATAGGGTTAGAATTTTACATTCAGATGTTTTAAAAATTAAATATAATGTACCCTGTAAAAAGCTATTCATTTACTGAAAATGTGAGTAAACATGTTGCTTTTAAAAAAGTAAGTTGACTTAGAAGTTTGAAGAGTTAATCTGTTGCTTTAAAACTATTAAGTAAATGAACTGTGGCATCACGGTAGTGCAGTGGGTAGCACGATCGCCTGACAGCAAAAAGGTCGCTGGTCTGAACCCTAAATGGGTCAGTTGGCATTTTTGTGTGGAGTTTGCATGTTCTCCCTGTGTTCACATGGACTTCCTCCGGGTGCTCTGGTTTCCCCCACAAGTACAAAGACATGTGCTAAAGGTGAATTGGGTAAGCTAAATTGGCCATAGTGTATGGGTGTGAATGCAAGAGTGTATAGGTGTTTGCCAGTGTTGGGTTGCGGCTGGAAGGGCATCCGCAACGTAAAACATATGCTGGATGCTGGCGATCCCTGATTAATAAAGAGACTAAGCCGAAAAGAAAATGAATGAATGAATAATTTTGAAGTATATTTCATGTATGCAATGAAGTGTGATTTGCTTAACTCACGTGTTGTCCAAACTCAGAGACTAAGCCGAAAAGAAAATGAATGAACTACGTGCATAATTATAGAAAATAATGTAACTAATAATGTAAAAAGCATGTAGACAAGCATGTTATCATAGTCACTTAACATGAAGTGTGCACAAATAATTTACACATTACACTATAGGCCCATAGAGTCACTAACTAATGTTAGTGACCCACCCCTCACTAACAAAAGTCCAGAATTTGTCCCATACATGAGCTCATTTGTCCTATTTTGACTGCTATGCCATCATAAATTGTGAAAATAACTAATTAAGGAAGGCTTTAAGACTGAGAAGAATATGACTTAAGTGAAGTCATCTTTCACTATTGACCTACTGTATTGTTGTTAAATAGCAAAAACATTTTAAATATTTTAACTTTTATTCTAAATTTTGGATCTTATTTTAAAAGAAAGAAAAAAATACCAATAAAAAGTTGTGTAGCACCAAAAGTTAATTTTAAAGCTTATAGATTTCATTTTATTTATAATTAGGCTATTCAATTCAATTCATGTTTATTTATATAGCACTTTTTACAATGTAGATTGTGTCAAAACAGCTTAACATAGTTCTAGTGAAGTCCAGATTTCAGAGTTGATTTCAATTTCACTGCTGAAAGTTCAAACACTAAAAAACAAATCCACCGAAGCGCAGCTCCACAGTTCCCGATCCAAGCAAGCAGTGGTGACAGTGGCGAAGAAGAAAAACTTCACTAATTGACGAAGTGAAGAGAAAGAAAAAACCTTGAGAGAAACTAGGCTCTGTTGGGCACGACCATTATTCTTCTGGCCAAACTTCCTGTGTGGAGCTGCAGTCTAGTGTTGTTCTCCATGAATTTTAAATGTACTTTTTACAAGAGAGGATAGAAAAATCAGGAAGCTCTACATTATTGTTATTATTTTTATTATTATTGTTATTATTATTATTATTATTATGTTGATTTTTTTGGCCAAATTGGCCAAATTCTGACAGGAAAGTTAAATGTGCTTACTTTGCCTTAATAGGCAGTTTTTTTATTTAAAGCCTTAACAGATTCATTTTTTGCTTAATGATGATGTGATAAATTTGTATTTTAAAAAGTAATACGTATGAATACGTTTTTTTAATAATATTTTTTTTATTCTAAATATTTAGGAAATGTTTTTTGGTACATCAAAAAAGTGTGATTATAATTAAATAGAAAATGAGGCAAATAACTGCTAAAAAGGTCCAATTTATGAGAAAAAAAGAAGCACCCCTTTCTCCAGGCTGGCTACGGGGCTGCACTACAACATTTTATTTATATATTTTTGTTGTCAAGTAACACATCAAATCTAAAATATTACAATATGTTTTATATTTACCTGCTCCTAAAATAGCTGTAACTGTTGGAAAGAAAAAAGTATTATTTGTCAGTTGTAGATGACCTGCATTTAAGAGTTACATTAAAATATACTTACATGCCATCTGAAGTCGAGTCTACTGAATGAAGAAATTCTGGATGATCTTGCTCTGCACTGGGCTCAGGTGTCTAAATAGTTCAGTGGGCGGCTGCATTGAAAGAAATGAAACCGAAAACCCAAACCAAATAAGTACATTTTTCATTTTGTGCAAACTGAATATTTATTTTTATATTAATATCTACACGACAGTTGTATAAAATATTCATAACAAAGGTTTGTGCTACTCACCGACTCGTAGAACGTAGACTGCACAACCTTTAGGGCTACCGAAGCGTTTTTGTCTCTGTAAAAATTAGCTGCAGCTTAACATGACGTTTCGAAACTGAAACTGTTTCCTTGAAATCACATATAAAAAAAACCTGAAAAAAAATCTAAATCCAATGATCTCGTCACTATATTAATTGCCGGAAACGTTCAATATTAACGTTTTTTTTTATATATATATTAACGTATATTTTCCGGCAATTGCTGCAATTATTCATTCATGTTCTTTTTGGCTTAGTCCCTTTATTCATCAGGGGTCGCCACAGCGGAATGAACCGCCAACTTATCCAGCAAAGGTTTACGCAGCGGATGCCCTTCCAGCTGCAACCCAGCACTAGGAAACACCCATACTCTCGTTCACATACACGAGGCTCGAACCAGTGACATTCTTGCTGTGAGGCCACAGCGCTACCCACAGTGCCACCGCGCCACTTCTTGCTACAGTTAAATAGTAATACATTTTTTTACGACATTACCAGAACTTTGTGTAATAAACAATCCTTTTTGAATAACGAGTTCTTCATATTTAAATTGAACGGCAATCTTTGACTTTACTAGCTACTTTTTTCTTTTCAGATATTAACCATCATTTTGAACACGTCAACGCTTCTTTTGCAATTATGTAAATACCTAAGCCTTTCTCACAGATTTAAGTGACTTCTCACACACTACATGATCACTACAGATTTGTTTTCTGATTTTCCACTCGTGTTTATTTTTAACACAATCATTATTACACAATGATATGTTTATTTGGGTAAAACATGCAAAAAAAACTTGTTTTATTACAATACTTTATTTAAACTATCATTTTCTTTTTAAGAGACAACATTCAGCCATCTTACTTTACATTAAATACATTTACTCTTACATTAAATTTATTCTTAATAAGCTAACAAAGTAAAGTCTCTTCAATCAAAATATAAGCACATATAACTGCAAGTGCATGAAATGAACTTGTACACAAATGCAAAGTGAACACAAACATCCACTCTTAACAGTTATTAAAGAATGCTTTTTATTTTGGCACAACCTCTTTGGTCTCCAGATTGATCGTGTCTTCATCATCACCATCATCATCTTCCTCCTTGTCTTCAGGTGGAGTTAGACTGTTGGAATATGTGAGTAAATCTGCAGCTCCACCAACCACAGCACCCACTGCTGCCACTGCTGCGGTGGCACCAGCAGACAGTCCAGCAGCACCTGACCAGCAGAAAAATGACCAAAGAATATCTGTAAAACTCTCTAGAACAACCCGAGATTGGAACTGCAGAATTGGGTATGCTACTCAAACCATTCAAATGATGAGCTCTGAGTAGCATAGTACTGTTTATGTGTCCTTTGTAAGGACTTATTGAGGATGAGTCATTGAATTATCAGAAAAAAATTGCACATCCGAGATGGACCATGACACAAAGCGGAGTGTGTGACCTCAGGTGTGCTTTATTTACAAATAATTCAACAGAACGGTCAATTATTGTGCTTATATTAGTTACACCTTAACATTAACATTATTCATATGTTGTACTTTAAGGCATCTGTCAGTTTTTTTTTCTTTAAAAAGATGCTGTGTTTAGGACTGGTTTACTCATCTCATCCAAAGCCTTTTGTTCTGTTTGTTGTTTTTGACTGTTGTTGGGTGTGAAGGTATGTTATGCTTGCTATTTTAACATGACATTTTTGTGGCCAATGCTCTTTTGAGTCTACTGTGTTTTGTTTCTCCATATTATATACATTCTCCCATGTGTAAAACCTTTTCTCCACTTTTCACACAATACCTTTGTAATCATCTAAAAGTGAATTTAATTGACTTAATATTAAAATATAAATAGAATTATGCAAAAGTATTGTAATGAGATATGCACAATGTTTGATTAGTTTACTAAAATACTAAAATGTCTGCATGAACACATATGCAGGACTCATGCACATAGTGGAAAGCAAATGCCAAAAGGTGCAGACATCAATAAAGAAACTGTATTTATCAAAAAATTCTTACCAAATGTTTAATAAAAATGCCATAAATGTTTAGTTTACAATACCTATAGTTTTGTTTTACCAGTTGTTTTGTATTATAGAACTTAATAAGTAATGTTGATAAGTTTCTTTAAACATATACATTAAATGATGATTCATGTTTTAATATGAAAATTATTCATAAAATCACTTAGCTTTTCCAGTAATATTTATTTTCATTGATATTGTAATAAAGAAATTGTTAAACACTTTTGTACCTTTTATATGAGAACAATTGTGTACCTTCATTTCAATTGTACCATAAAAGGTTCAGAACAGTATCATAAGAGGTCTTTTCTGTACTATACAAGGTACAACTTTTACAAAAGGTACAAAACTGTTCTTTAAGGAACATTATTTGTACCACTGTGTACCTTTTTTTCTGAGTGTGCGCTATGTAAAGATTTGTTTTGAATTTGAGGGTTTTTCATGGTCTGCTAAAAATATATATGTACATATTATTCTAACAAATAGCTTTTTAACTTTTATGAAACGTGAGGAGAATAATACTAACTCACTGGACCTAGTTAAAAAATCTTATAAGAAGTAATATCATTGCACCTGCAGCAGCCATGACACGGCAGCAAGTTTACTTGATTATTACATCAAAATGAGAGTATAGTTCTGAGCCGGATAGAAAATAGCAACTTTTTATGTAGCTATAAAAGGGTCAAGTTTTAAATAGGAAAGATAAAGCCTTTTTTTTTTTGAGTGAAATGCTAATGGTCTAATCTGATTCAGTGATTTATGCTAAGCTAAGCTCTCCCACCAGACCCTGAGATCAGCTGAATGGATAAAAAAACAGTAAAACTCAACTATTGAACTTTAGGGGAGTTGTAAAAAGACCCTTTTTACAAAAAAAGTGGAGGGTTCTTTTAAAGCATTGAAATGTATTTACCTGCTGACTGGAGGACAGCGACCAAACTTCCTGCAGCCACACCACCTCCGTTAGCTATGGCTGCTGAAGACATCATGCTGGCAGCCAGAGAACCTGCTGCTACACCAGCAGAGGTGAACCCAGCCATGGTCAGTGCCACCGGAGCTAACACAACTGCAGCAACTAGTGGACAGAAACACCACTAAATATCTTCTGCGTAAACAATTCTTAAAGCATCTTTACCTGCTGGAAGTGGCTATTTGCACTATAATAACACATTTCCTCAGAGGTAGATGCTATTTACAACAAGGACAGTTCAAGAGTTCACACTTAGCTGATGATTGATTATAAAGCTGACATGCTGTCCCGGGAGAGAGCCCTAAACTCATAAGATCCTCGAGCCCTGGGCTCCCTCCCATTTGCAAGGCAAGAGGGGAGTTTGAACTCAGGTAGATCTCGAGAACACCCCTGCTGTAGTAGCTAATGAACAGATAGTGATTGCTCTTAAGATACTAGGAGCATGTCTATGGTGCCAATTTGGATTAGTCAATTAGGCCCAATCCCAATAGTTTTTTTGTACCCCTACCCCTTCCCCTTGGCCCTTACAACCGAGGGTTAAAGGAAAGGGCTTAAAAATTTACTGCTAAGAATTGGGACAGCGCTACAACACCTGCACACGTCATCATATGCCATCGCGATCTCTTGCTTCACATGAGGTCAGATGATCACGACTGCTGAAGTTATTCCAGTTGTGTTATTTTTTGGTATTTATCTTCAGGAAACCACTGAAGGCATATATTATGTTATCATAACGATCTAATGTGGCAATAAGATCGTAACTGTACTGTGTATTTACACCGTGGCCATATTCATCTGTAAACACACGAAAACAACACTAACATTATAGCAGACACTGTAAAAAGCTCATTCCCAGCCACTTAACTTTTCTGACAGGGTATTGGAATGTCATCGAGTGTCAGAATGTTGTGGGACTGCTGTACAGGAGTTATGATTAGGGATTACAGATTGCAAATTTTTTTTTTAAAGCATGACAGTAAAACATGAATACGGTTATGAATATTAAAATGTTTGTTTGTTGTAAAAATTCGTAATAATGATAAAAAAACGAATGTGTGGCTCTCCTTACTTCTGGGTTCGGCAATACTGCCGCTGTGGCTTGTGCATTCTGGGAAATTTTCTTACCAATTGGTTTTGAGTGTGGTCCTGAAAAATCTTCATTCGAAGGGCTATTCACTCCTTCTCCTTAGCCCTACGCCTTCAAGCTATAGAGAATTGGGACACCCCTACCCCTTGGCGTAAATGCGCAAAACGAGGGGTAAGGGGAAGGGCTTAGGGGTAGAATTGGGATTGGGCCTTTACTTAAGTTGCATGTTTTTGGACGCTGCTAGGAAACCGGGGAACCCGGGGGAAACCCATGTGAGCACGGGGAGAACGTGTAATCTCTGCACAGAAACATTGGCTGGCTTGGTAAGGACTAGAACCAGTGACGTTCTTACTGTGAGGCAACAGTGCTAACCACTAAGCCACCGTACCACCCATCTAGGAAAAAAGGAGGAGTAGGGGTGGAAGAGGGGATTCTTCAAAATGAAGATGGCTGTCATATGGAACTTAGGGTATTTATAGTGGCTTAGGAATTGTCTGATTGGTGAATCATAAATTGAATAATGCGGGGCCGACTGCAAGCAATCATAAGCACGTGATCTTCTCGAAATTAGTTTATAAATTAACTTCACCTAGGGGACAGATGCTATTCAGTAGTGAAAAGTAATGAATTACAAATACCTAAATTGCTGTAATTGTGTAGTTTTTCTCAGGAATAGTATAAGCTGTTTAAACGTGTACTTTTATTTGAGTACTTTTACTGCACTATTTCGCTTTAACCTACATTCACTACTTTTGTATGTGTATTGTTTATTGTCTACAGTGTTTGCCTAAGTAGAATAATTATTCCTGTTGTTCCCGTTTAATCAAATTGACTTAAAGAACAACTAAATGCACTACAGAATGTTACGCTTTAAATACATGTACAAAAAGTTTGGTTGGCTTGGTTATGGCTCCAACTGCTGGACACCCCAAGCTTGTTAGTAAAGGTTCAAAGTGAATGACCTAAGTGTAACATTGTCAAAGCTAAATTTTTTCCCACTTTTTAATTATGTTTTAGGTTACGCAGATTTTGCTCCACATGTAAAGGCATCAACCTGCTTCTTATAGGTGCATGTATTTATGTAATGTGTTCTCATATGAAATGAATCTCACATTTTCAATTTATAGTCCATGAATGGCAAATAATTTAACTTAACACTCAGAAACACCCTTAAGATAAAATAGCACTGATGTTAGCTACATTTTTAATTTGCAGGGTATAAAGAGGAATTATTTTCACAGCTTAATACTCCCTACCTCTTGAGTACTCTTAGAAGGGCTACTTTTAAAGTAGGCCAGCCTGATCACCTGCCGGTGACCTACACACACCTGCAGTTCTCCACGATGGACGTCCAGTGCTCTCCAGCCTCCGGCGCCTAGACTGCAGCTCTGCACAGGACGTTTGGCCAGAGGAGAAATGATCGTGCCCAAGTGAGCCTGTTTTTTTTCCCTTTCACTTTCGTCAATTGGTGAAGTTTGTTCCTCGCCACTGCCGTCAATGGCTTGCTTGGTTCAGGACTTGTGGAGCTGCGCATCGATGGATTTGCTCTTCAGTTTTTAAACTTTCAGCAGTGAAATTTAAACCACACTGAACTGAACTGAACTTCAACTCAGTTTACTGGACTGACACAGTTTCAATTTACTAGAACTTCTGTGTTTAGCTGCTTTGACATAATTTACATTGTAAACGCGCTATAGAAATAAACATGAATTGAACTGAAGTTGCTCAAGTTTAGGAATAGGAATGTTCTCCCATTCTTGTCTAATACAGGCTTCTAGCTCCTCAACTGTCTTAGATCTTCTGTGTCGCATCTTCCTCTTTATGATGCACCAAATGTTTTCTATGGGTGAAAGATCTGGACTGCAGGCTGGCCATTTCAATACCTGGATCCTTCTTCTACGCATCCATGATGTTGTAATTGATGCATACTGTCATGGCATTGTCATGTTGGAAAATGCAAGGTCTTCCCTGAAAAAGATGACATCTGGATGGGTGCATATGATGTTCTAGAACTTTGATATACCTTTCAGCGTTAATGGTGCCTATCCAGATTTGTAAGCTGCCCATGACACACACACTCATGCAAGCCCATACCATCAGAGATGCAGGCTTCTGAACGGAGTGCTGATAACAACTTGGGTTGTCCCTGTCCTCTTTATTCTGGATAACATGCATACCAGTTTCCCCCCCCCCAAATTTTTTTGATTCGTCTGACCACAGAACATTTTTCCAATTTTTTTTCAACAGTCCATTTTGGGCCTATATTGAGATTTCCATCAAACATTCCTGTTTGTGATGCTGTCTAAGGGCCAGAAGATCAGGGTTCCAGTATGGTTTTCTGGCCTTGATCCTTACGCACAGAGAATGTTCCAGATTCTTTGAATCTTTGGATGATATTATGCACTGTATTGTGAAAATTTCAAACTCTTTGCAATTGTTCACTAAGAAACAAATTTCTGATATTGCTCCACCTTTTTAGGAGCAGTATAGGGGGAATTGGTGATCCTCTGTCTATCTTGACCTCTTAGAGACACTGCCACTCTGAGAGGTTTTTTATACCCAATCATGTTGCCAATTGACCTAATAAGTGGAACATTTGTCCACCAGCTGTTCCTTATTAAAGTCCATTTGACTTTTCTAGTCTCTTATTGCTACCTGTCCCAACGTTTTTGGAACGTGTCGCTGTCTTGAAATACAAAATGAGCCAATATTTGGCCTGAAATGGTAAAATGTCTCACTTTCAGCATTTGATATGTAATCTATATTCTATTGTAAATAATATGAGTTTATGAGATTTGTAAATTATATTGCTTTTTTATTTACTATTTGTACAGTGTCCCAACTTTTTTTGGAATAGGGTATGTAATGTACTTTTACCATATTTATTGGCAAGTACTTGAGTTACACAAGACGTTTGACATGAATGGAAATAGTAGAAGACATTTAAACCTTAGTAACATTATAAAAACAGTATGTAACAATAATATCACATTAAATGTAAATGAGAATATTTATCAAATTAGTTTACCTGCTCCAGTTGCCACCCCAATTATGGTGAACAGTCCTGAAAAATAAATAAATGCAAAAATTAATTTAATGTAGTTTTTTAAACAGCAAATTGTTTAAAATGTTCTCTGTATACAATCCTAAAAATGAAGGGGTTTAGGGAACAGTACCTTAAAGAACATTTTTTTTTCAATACTGTAAAGCACATAAACAATAGCCCTTTTTTGTACATAATGTATCAGAAAATTAAGGTAAAATTTTTCCAACTGAAACAGCAATATTTTATTCCAGCAAAATTATAATAATAATTATCCAATAAAAAGATAAATATTTTTGATCTACTTGATACTTTAAGCCAAAATATGTCATTATAATTATGATTGTATAGTAGTATAATATCAGAATTAGGTTTGTATGTATACAAACCTGTGTGTAAGTAGTAATTTTTGTGACACTGCACAGAATAATAATAAACTATTACTATTATTAATAGTAAGAATAATACTAATACTGTATTAATAATAATAA
>CAIGQZ010001313.1:3659933-3673080 GCA_903798205.1 Danio tinwini | reverse complement strand
ACACACACACACACACACACACACACACACACACACACATTCTGTGATAGGCTTACCAATTGCCTGAAACAATGAAACCAGCGATCCAGCCGCGGCGACTCGTCCATTTGCTGTGGCAGTTATACTGACATTAGCCAGGAGGCAATCGAACCTGCAGAAATTCCACCTGATGTGCAACCTATAGCTGATACTGCTGCAGACACTGCTGCGACTGTTGGTGAAAACAAGTTAGTAAAGGAAGTTCAGCTGTATGTTGTAAATAGTTAGAGAATAATTTGTAGTCCAATCGGAGGAATTTATTGGTGCGTACGTGCATCCAAAAAGAAAGTAAAACGTTAATGGTTAAATGCTTATTTTCAGTGGAAAGTCAATATTTGTGTGTTGTATAATGTTTATAAATCATACCGAAATACTGTGAAGATTACTGATTAGGATGTACCCATATACGTGTTTGTTATTTCTGCCCGGCTACTTTTTAGCCGGCTACTGTATTAACGCACAGATCTCAGGTAGCGCATGCGCTGTAATGTTGTTTACCACTATATGAGTCAGCTGGGGGCTCATGTGCGCAGTTCGTGGTGCTAACGCACACACATAGACTATGGATCCATTATGACACCAGTTGTTCATCAGTTTAACACATTGTATTTATATTGTATGTTTACATTTATTGCCAATATTCATTCACTTATTATGTAAATTTATTAAAATTGTATTGTACCTTATGTTTATATATTTCATATTTTTTACGCTGCAGAACCACACACAAAACAGTTTAATAAAGACAATTTGGATAACTTGAGACATCATTGCTCTGACTGGGCAAACCACATCCAAACCAGCAATAAGTTAAAGTGATTTTTCAAAGACTGAATTCATATTTTGTATATTTATCCATTGAATTTGTATGGTTTTGGATTCAGTGTGTTTTATTTAATTTTAATAACTAGGATGTTTGAACAAGAAAATTTGACACTAGACGTGACCTGTTAACTCTGTTAAATATGAAGCAACTGAACTGAACATTGAACAACATTGAACAAGTGTTTCGTTAAATGTAGATGATATACTATTTTAAAAATGTGTCATTTTATGTCTATAAATAGATTTGTGCAATACAAATAAATAAAACAGAGATTAAGAAACATGCTCACACAACAGATTTTTACAAATATACTTGGTTATATCTGAAGGCTATAAAGCATCCAAATGAAAAAAACACTATAGTAAATGATAGAAACAACATAAACTGTGATCTTAAGATATTTTGTTAGATTAGTTAGTAGCTTTGCTACTGAATAATCTACAAAAAAGATGCTGGTTTAATAAAAGTAACTAAGTCAGAATTTGCCAGGTTTATGAATAATTCCTTTAACGCATATTTCTAATCAGCCAATGACATGGCAGCAACTAGATGCATCTAGGCATGTAGACACTGTCAACACGATCTGCTGCATTTCAAACTGAGCATCAGAATGGGGAAGAAAGATGATTAAGTGACTTTGAACGTGGCATAGTTAGTGCCAGACGAGCTGGTCTGAGTATTTCAGAACCTGCTGATCTACTGGGATTTTCACACACAACCATCTCTAGGGTTTACAGAGAATAGTCTGAAAAAGAAAATATTCAATGAGCGGCAGTTTTGTGGGGGCAAATGCCTTGTTGATGCCAGAGGTCAGAGAATGGTCAGACTGGTTTGAGCTGATATAAAGGCAACAGCAACTCAAATAACCACTCGATGCAACCGAGGTATGCAGAAGAGCATCTCTGAGTGCATAACATGTCCAACCTTAAGACAGATGGGCTACAGCAGATGAAGACCACACCGGGTGCCACTCCTGTCAACTAAGAGTAGGAAACTGAGGCTACAATTCACACAGGCTCACCAAAATTGGAAAATAGAAGATTGAAAAAACGTTGCCTGGTCTGATGAGTCTTGATTTCTGCTGCAACATTCGGAGGGTAGGGTCAGAATTTGGCATCAACAAGATGATGAAAGCATGGATCCATCCTGCCTTGTATCAACGGTCCAACGAAGTACTAGTAAGGTGTACCTAATAAAGTGGCCAGTGAATATATAGTAGTGAACTAAAAAACCTAATGAAAAGAAAGGAAAGTTGTGACTTGGCCAGGTATGGTGACCCATACTTGGAATTTGTGCTCTGCATAGCACACACACGCGCACGCACACACACACACACGCGTGCGCACGCACGCACGCACACACACACACTATTAATATCTTTTTAATGATACTTTCTTGTTTTCTTAAGCAACAACACTCTGCAAACTTGCATGTCATTAAATACATTTACTTAAGTTTAAATTGTATTCAATAAGCTTTTATTTAAAGCTCATAATTGCAAGTGCATAAAATTAATATGTACACAAATGCTAAGTGTTCACAAACATCCACCATCATCAGTTTTCATTAACAATGATTATTAAGAACATTAATATCCCAATTATTAGGGTTAACATTATGCCTATATATTTTGATAAGAGCCTTTCAGTCTTATCATCGTTATTTGGAGGTGAACGAGAAAAAAAATCTGCTGCTCCACCAAACACAGCACCCACTGCACCACCCACTGATGCCACAGCAGCGGTCGCTCCTGCAGACAGTCCAGCAGCACCTGATCAGCAGAAACACCAGAAAAAAAATCTGTAAAACGCTCTGGAACAATTTGGGAATGGAATTGGGGCTGAGATCACAAATGATAAACAGCATGATTGGTATAGTACATTATTATGTCCTGGAATACTTGATGACAGGCCATTACATTAATAATGGGCACCCAATGTGGTGATGCACTCATGATACAAAGTAGAGTATGCAAGTACAGCTAATAATGAATTCTAATAATTCAACAGATGGAGTATATTATTTAGCTTATACAAGGTTTCCTCTTAGATGGTTACCACATCTAAAGACACTGTCAGGTGTTCCGTTTCAAAACATTCATCAAGTTTTTGTCCTCAAACTTCTGTGTGTAGAACTAGCATCACATCTCATCCAAAGCCTTATGTTTTGATGTGATTTTTGACTGTTGCAGGCTGTGAAGTAATCCCAGATTTACAGTGGATTTGTGTGCGGAGCAGCTCAACGAGGTTGCGTTCTGTCCTGCGTGCAGTGCCAACACACACCAGGGACGTTTTAGAAATGAAGCCACAGGAGTCAGGTAACGATGTGATATGGCTGTATGACGTATTGGTTTACTCATTTTCATGACTTTTTTGATGCCAAGCCAGGAATTAAACTCACCTCAGTGCTATATGTTAGCACACTTTACCACAAAGTTATTGTTGCTGACCAAAATGAATAATGCTTCTTGACATTTCTTAAATAATCTTTCTTAATATATTTTTTTAAATATAAGAAATTATTTTTTTTGCTGTGTTTTAGTTTAAAATACATCTGTGTAGTATATTGAATATTATCTAATCTAATATTATCTATAATTTTGAATCCTATTTTTATAGCTGTGGTGAGGCTGGTGTAAACTTTGGCTGTTTCTCAATATGCGTTTATCAGCCATCTTGCGCCCTCGTGTTATTGTGTAACGTCATCATCAACTGCCAAAGTTCATTTCTAAAACTCAACACCGCAAGAACGGAGGATGCGTGAAAGTTCCCAGATGTGTTCTTGATATCGAGGACACATGGAGGCAAACTTGAGCTCAAAACTCGCTCGAAAAGTCTCAGAAAGTCATTGCAGCCGAATAAAGGAGTTGGGAAGCGCAACATTTAATATAGATTTATTACTAAAGTTCAGAGATATAACTTATTTATCTAAGGAGTTTCCCTCAATGAGAAGGTAAAAGTGAACATTACCATAAACATGGCATGAACACATTAAGGGTGTTTATTTGCTGAAACTCATATTAAAATCTTTATTTGTATTGTGCAATGTATATTTGTAAGGTTTTTATGCATAGTATATATTGTGGAAAGGGGAAAAACAATAAATAGTTGTATGAATGCTGTAATGTTTGAATAATTTGCCATTAAAAAAGCGTGAAGGTCATTTGACCATCAGGGAGAACGAGGGAAGAACGCAGCATCTCATTTCTCACAAGACGCGTTCTCTGTTCTCGCAGTCTACCGGTCTTGGCAAGACCTGTCTCCACAAAAACGCATGTCTGTTTTCAGCGTTCTTGGAATTGAGTAACAGCCCTAGACTAAAGTGGCCATGATCAGCTGCGGTAGCTGCGTTGGATCAGTAACACGCCAGTTAATTTTTCATGGATGAATTGTGAGGAAAGAATCCCAGGTAGCAAAGAATTCTGGCCCAGACATGGCATGTCAAAGCAAAAGCTGATTGTGTGTGCCAGAGCTAGGCCAAATATATTTTGCTATGTGGGATAATACGCACATAGCTAAATTTCTCTGGCCCTTATACAATTAGGTTTTGCTTGGCCCGCATGCCGCAGTGAATTACAGTACATGACTGAATAAAGTTTGGCTTCCAGACAAAGGCCAAACATGGACCATATCTGGGTCAAGTCTCAGCCAAGTTAATAACTCATAACTGGGCCTAAACTGGGCCAGATACTGTAGGTTGGTGTGTCACGATTGCAATGAAATTGATAAACCCATGAAGCATTGCACTTTAGGCACACTGTGGGCGTGCTTTTTCTCAAAGCAACCTGATCAGTAGATTTATTTTTATTACTCAAAAAGAATTTTTATGTATTTTAAATGTGGGTCAAGACAGGCCAAACTTATGTGGCCCACATATTAGTTTTTAACATCTGGGCCTAATACTACATTTTAAATCTGGCCCAAAACTTGTGTGCCACCTTAAAAACGATGCCACCTCTGCCAAATCCAGGCCATGTTTGGGCCATATGCTGTATGCCAGTGCCGGATGAATGCCTGCTGTGCTAGCTTTATGCTAAATCTGGGCCAGAATTCTTAACTACCTGGGTACCAACTCATTGCACCTAGTTATTTTTATGCATTTCACTTATTATTTACAGTTTAACTGAAACCACTATCATAATTTATGCAAAGGATCATAAGATGTAGGAAAAGGTGAACTCATTAATAGCAGATTTATCCTAAGGTTCAAGTTGTTTTAAATAAAAGTGACATATTCATGATCGTTTTTGTTATTAGGACATTGAAATGTACTGTATTTACCTGCTGACTGAAGGAGGGCGACCAAGCTTCCTGCTGCCACACCACCTCCATTAGCGATGGCTGCTGAAGACATCATGCTGGCGCCTAGAGAACCTGCTGCTATACCAGCGGAGGTGAACCCAGCCATAGTCAGCGCCACCGGAGCTAACACAGCTGTACCAACTAGGGAACAAAACCACCAATCAAATACATGCTTTCATATGAAGAAACAATCCTTAGAACATATTTACCTGCTGCAATAGCTTGATCTATGGGGCTATTTGCACTTCAAGAACACATTTCCTCAGATGTTATTTATATTATGAAGAAATGCGATGTATTCTATTAAAATGATATGTAAAACATTTTTATTTTTATATGCAACAAGTAGATTTAGATTTTTTTATTATGAATATATTTATTCTGAATGGAAATAGTAGCAGACATTTGGGCTTCAGTTATATGGCTACATTATAAAAACAGTGTTCAATAATAAAACCAGACTGAACGCAAATGTAAATATGTCTCAAATTGATGCTGTTTTATTGGCCTGTGCCAGCAGGACAGGCTGAGTATAAACAGACTCTCGGTTTACCTGCTCCAACTCCAAGCCCAATTATAGTGCCCAGTCCTGAAGAATAAACAAATAAAACCCATTAAAATCAAATGTAATTAGTTTTAAACAACATTTTGTTTACAACAGTCTCTGTAAAATGGCAGGATAAACCAAAAAGGGGTTTTCACAACTTGTTGGCTCTACAAAGAACATTTTGGTTAAAAGGTTTTTAAAAGAATAATAATAATAATATATATTTATTTTTTGTGTGTGTAAAGATAATTTTCATAATCTAAAGAGCATTTTTCCACTGTAAAGAACTTCTCAGGACATTAAAGGTAAAACAAAACCCAATTTCAACCCATTTATCTATTTTCTGTATTACCTTTGATGCAACCTACTGTATAAGCTTCACAATTTTGCCACATTTTTTCAGCTTTGATCATGGGGTCAAATAATTTCTGCACTTTAAGCCAAAATATCTCATTAGAATTATGTTTGTGTATTTCTACAATATCAGAGTTAATTTTCTATGTATATACAAATTTGTATGTGTTAGTGGTATTTTCGATGTGACACTGCACATAATAATAACAGTGATAATGCATCTGAATAATTGTTGTTTCTATTAATTGTCTTAGGCCAGACTTCCAGTGCATATTCAGGACAAGACCAAAAAAAATACAGATTTTATGTTTTTTATTGAAACAACTGTGGATTGGTCTAAAAATGGTCAAAATGAATAATCATAGTAAGACTAATGTCAATAAAACCTATATCAGTGAAAGTGGATATCAATTAGTATATTTAAAATATATTTTTTCTTTTTTTAATCAACATTTTTGTCTGACATTATAAAAGACATATACATAACACTGCACATTCCATAAAAAAAGCAAACGTTTATGCTACTCACCGGGCTTCATGATTTAGCAGGTCTACAGAGTGAGAACACCAATGTTTTAATGAACAAGAAGTTGTTTCTCTGTTATAATACTTTGGCGCAGTTAAACATTGAACTTTATTGATGTAAGGAAATTGAAACTGCTTCCTGGAAATCACGTGTACATCCCTATTTTTACAGTGCATACAGGAGTATCGCAAGAAATGTGACTGTAATTTTCTGAATGTTGCATAAGTTTTCTGACCGTCCGCACTAGTAATCGAGATTTGAATTGTCATTAACCAAGGACTTAATGTCACACTTTGAAATAATGACCACATACGTGAAAAGCTGTGGATTAAAGCTTATGTTTAGAGGGAATGAAAAATATATAGGCTTAACCTTTAGTAGAATACATAGAAGTTGTTATTTTCCTTCCACACTACATAGCCTTCAATAAAATATAGACCACTTAAAAATGATCAGTTTCTCTGGATTTATTAGGTATGGATCTTAGTAAAATGCTTATTAGTTTATATAAAGAAATAATTTCCCCCAAATTTTAAATGTGAAAACATGGCACCTGTTGTGGAATTTTAAGTAAAAAGAAAGCTCACACAGCAAAACAATCTGTGTACCTTTAACTCAGTTTGAGTTTAACTTAACACTCCTTGGGTGTACATATGACTCCCTCCATTTT
Source organism: Danio tinwini (assembly GCA_903798205.1). NCBI lineage: Eukaryota > Metazoa > Chordata > Actinopteri > Cypriniformes > Danionidae > Danio > Danio tinwini. The sequence goes on along the minus strand of CAIGQZ010001313.1, from coordinate 3,665,817 downwards.
GGAGTTAAAATAACACTTTATAAAGAGTGAAATCTGTACATTACTCTTAAGAGTTCATTTTAAACACAGTAAGAGTTTATTCTTACATTGACTTGGAGTGGGTTTTACCCTTCAAAGTGTTAATATATTACCTTTTTTCTATGTTATCAATTGGTTTGTGTGTGTGAGACCGAATTCGTACGAGTTCCGTCGTACAAAAAGGTACGATTTTAAAAAGGAGGCGTGGCACCTAGCCTCACCTCTAACCCCAATCGTCATTGGGTGATGAGCAAATCGTACCTATTTGTACAAATTAGATCGCACGAATTCATACGAATTAGCCACTAAATCAAAAAGTTACGAATTGCCATAAGATTGCGTTGGTGAGACAGATGATCAAATATGTTGAAATAGTTTTAATAAATGATGATTAATCTTTTCAGAAATAATTTTAATACATTAAACTCTTCGCATTTAAAAATGCAACAAGACATGTTTCAAGTTTAAGCAAAACATACTGGTTTGATCACTGTTTATCTGAAAGAACTGGTTTGAGTAACTTCCTATCACTAGTAGGAAATACACTGCATATTGGGTTAAAAGTTTAACACTGGAAAAAAAACCAAAAAAAAAACTCTTAAATATACGCTCTTTCACACTCATGGATTAAAATATACTCCGGTTTTAACACTGAACAACACCCCAAAAAAATAAAAAAATAATAAAAATAAAATAAAAATCACACTGTATATTTAACACTGGAATTTTTGCAGTGCACACTGTAAAAATGCTGGGTTCCACAGAATTCCTGCATCTGGTCTAAACACAAATCGATTAAAGTTAACTGAATTGTTTTTTTTTTTTTTTTACAAATTGAAGACTGAACAAAACAATTAAGTTTAAAAAAAACAGGAATTGTTGATTCAGCTCATTTTAAATACATAGTTTAAACAAGCAGCAAAAAAATGGTTCTGTGGTCAATTAATTGACATGCATTTGTAATGAAGTCAGAACTAAAATAAAGTTTATTACTTTGTCTTTTGGATTAGGTCACGTTATGTTTTTAATGACTGATTATTATATTTGAGCCATTAATTGGAAAATCACTAATGGTTGAGAGTAAGTGCTCAAATGCACTGACCACTTAACACAGGATTATTTGTTAATACATTTAAAGTAGTATTATGAACAAGAATAACTGAACTTCTGCATGGTTCAAGTGACCCAATTCAGATTTTTTTCTCCCATGTGGCACAGATCGGATATGGCCCATGTATGTGTAAGCAAAAAAAAAAAAAAGAAAAAACAATTCACATGCATTGTCTAATTTATTGAATTATGAATATAAATTAAATACTGCATTTTAGTGACATTTTTTCTATTCTGAATTAGCTTGTTGAATGGTCATAACCATAATTTGATTATTTTAACCAAAATAGTATTCAAATCAATATCAATATTAAATATGGGCTTTTTTTAGTGCTTCACAACTTTTTGTTGGTAATTTTTTCTTTCAAGAATAAGGTCCAAGATTTACAATAAAAGTTACTTGTAAAATGTTTTCTCCATTTCAAAACTATACAGTAGCAAAAGATGACTTTTACGTCAGATTGTATGTTTTCTTGCACAGCTGGATGTTGGACACATGAAAAATATATTAAAAAATATATATAGCACTGGACAAAACTGATTTGCTGAAGTTACACCGAAGTGACAGGATTCCGCTTGATCTGAAGGCCTTTTTTGAGGAGTTATTTTCACTATTTATGATGGCATAGTAGTCAAAATAGGACAAATAAGCTCATGTATGGGACAGATTCTGGTCCTTTGTCAGTGAGGGATGAGTCTTCCAAACCACCTGAACCCCCCCTGGCAACAGGCCTGATTTACATTTTATGGCGACGGATAGGTTCTTTTCATTGCCTTTAAGAGAAATAACTGAACAAATAGGCTGAGAAATGCTAATTTTAGAAAAACATTTTAGACCGCATCTGAACTCTTCATATTTTACCACATTTTATTATGATTACTAAAATAGACAGGCTATAGATCTGGATGCAGACTAGGTGAAGTTGCAAGGTAAACTGCATGCAATGGTTTTAAAGTGCACACCTAACCCAATTCCTCACAGTGACGTCACAAGCTCTATTGGATGAATAGTGTCTGACATGCAAATCAGAGATGTGCAGTGTCACCATTATTTTTTATTAACGTTGAGAGAGAGAGAGAAAAAAAAGACCACCAAGGTTTTTGCTTGCATTTGTTTTTCAGAATTTTATTAAATATATATCATGTTACAAGAGTCACTCAATATTGCATGTCATGAGCAATGCAAATTGAAATAAAACATTGCATTTCTACATATTGCATTGCCGTTTTGAATATACATTTGCATGGATTGCAAAGCCATTTTGCATATACATTTTCAAAATTAAGAAAACATAACCATTAACTAATAGATAGGGAAAATGTTTGTGTCCACAAAACCCTCCCATAAACCAAACAGTCATTGGGTGAGATGAGCAAACCATGTACCAATGAGATCATACAAATTCATATGAATTCGCCACAAATCAAAGAGTTAAAAATTGCCATGTTTACGTTGAACTTTCTCTGGACTTTGTCAGCATTTAGGAGCAGAAACACTTTAGGCTTGAGTGCATTTCTCATTTCTTTAACCTCTTCAACAAAATTAACAGCTCTACCTAATAGCCCCCCTGCAGCGCCACCTACAGATGCCACACCAGCTGTTGCTGCTGCAGACAATCCAGCAGCACCTGAAAGCAAAAACACAAAAGCCTAATGGCACCCTTATCTGAATGCATTGCAACTCATAAAACAGATCAACCCAGAACAGTGAAGTCCTAAATAAATAAATCTTAGAATGTAAAAACCATTTCATGTGCATAAATCAAGCAGCCTACCATTTAAAAAAATACAAATGCAGTTATTCGCAATACAAGTTTACAGTATTTTAGTTACCAAGGCATTGAAATGTTTATTAGTTTGACAGTAAATACCTGCTGACTGGAGGAGAGCGACCACACTTCCAGCAGCTACACCACCTCCATTAGCGATGGCTGCTGTGGACATCATACCAGCTGCTGTAGAACCTGCTGTGATGCCAGCGAAAGTAAACCCGGCCATGCTGAGGGCCAGCGGGGTCAAAGCAACAGCACCAGCTGATTAATGTGAAAATATTTGTATTACACATAGACACAAGCACTATAAAATCAGATAAGTTCATGTTACTTAAAATATTTGAGTTAGTATAAACAATTTTTTGTACTAAGATTTTGTTTACTTTATTGAAGTACTTTATTTTTAGTAAATAACTATTTCTATAAAATCCGCTTCACAAGGATCAACAGGGAAATTATAAAGTCAACAATTACTGTCCTAAATGCAGTATGCAGTACTAAACTGGTTTAGTAAAGTTTATGAATGCATGTGGAAAATTGATTCATTGTAAGGGAGTTCCACTGAATAAACGCCAATTGAATAAACTAATTTGTGCAACTGGTTCATAAAAAACAAACACAAAATTCCAATTCATGTGATTAAACAGTTCACTCAAATAAATTCTCAACATTTACTTACTGACATGGTTCTAAACTTGTAAAAAATGAATTTCTTCTGTTGAACAAAGCAAGACATTCTCAAGAAGGTTACATATATAGACTCAGGCTGTTCCCCACCCAAAATTCTTCAAAATATCTTGTTCAGAGGAAAGAAACCCAAATGGGTTTGAAACAAGTGGATATGTTGGATAAACTATCCATTTAAGTGTGATTTAGCAATGGCAATACAATTTTGAGTTCATGTAACCTATTTCCATTAAATACAATTAACTTTTTTAACATTTGAGTGAAGTTAACAAATTTAATTTCATTGTTTGGTTTTACAGTTAAAACAGTTCAATTTAAATGACAGAATCAACAAACATTTTCTTTGTGTTAACCCTGGTGTAACTGAGCTAGATGATATCCTGGAACTGGTTACTTACCAGCCCCAGCTGCAACCCCGATAATGGTAGACAGTGCTGTAAATACAGAAGATATTGTGAAAAACTACAAAGACAGAAAATATGTCTTTGATTTATTTAAAAAAGGGGAGGGTGTAAGTATTTGCATTTTATTATTTATATATTCCAATTTTTGGTGTACAATTATTGAAATACACACACACACACACACGCACACACATATTTAACAGTTAAAGAGGGAAATAAATACCTCAAATCACACATTAACACACAAATTAAATTAATCTAACAAATATATCACTGTAAGAAGATCCAATGATCAACAATGAAAAAAGATTACAAGATCTTTTGGATTACATGAACAAGTGTTACACTATTTATTTTATACCAAGTAACCTAAGTTTCTGCTTCACAGATTAAGTTGTTACATTTCATATGTTGATAATGTCCTTTTTAAATTATATCATTAAAAGAGCACTTCTGAAATTCATAAAACGAGGTTACCAAATAGTTAACAAAAATTATTTATGGAAACAGACAGAAATATGTAGTAAAATACTCATGTAACAAACAACTCATGGCATGCACTGCCTGACCTGGAAAAAAAGGAGTGAAGGGTGCGATCATGGGTGTGAATGACACACGATGTGAGTCACGCGATTGTCATCAGGGTAACGCAAGGTCTTAAAGTAAAGCATGAACACATATGTCTTGATTACAGTATTTCAAATTAGAAATGGGCAGTTCATTCAGCTGTGATCTCTGATGATGAAAGGATAAGTGTGGCCAAAGTGTGGCCATGTATCAGGGTTTTGGAAGGTTTTAAAAGTGTCTTCACAAATTAGGTTCTAAAAAGTCCAACAATCAGAACACATCTAAAAATGCATAAGATTGATAAGTTACATGCACAGCAAAATATCTAAGAATTTAAGCATGTCATTTTCCAACACATCATAATATATTTATGCTAACTGAATATGGAGGTCTAGTCTTTTAAGAAAACTGAATAAATGGAGTTTAAAACAAAAATGGAAAACATGCCAATGGAAAATTAGCAAATATTGTCAAATGGAAAACATCTTAACCTATTTTAATCATGTTGAGCCTTTATTAGGAATTATTTATTTTGGGTTATCATAATGCAGCTTAAAGGGACATTTCAACCAAAATTAAAATTCTGTCATCATTTACTCGCCCTTTTTTTGGTTTACAAAAGAAACACAAAACACCATGGAAATACACCGAAGAATGTTGGAAACTAATAACCATTAAATTCCATAAAATTATTTTTCCTACTGAAGTCAGTGTCTAAATGTTTTCAGCATTCTACATAATATCTTATTTTGTGTGTTTAACAGAATTAACTCAAACAAGCCAAGGGTAGAGTAAATGATAGAATGTTCATTTTTTGGATTAACTATCCATTTAAAATGTAAAGATTTCTCTCCCTCTTTTAAAAGGTTTCTCATTAAAAGGCTTATTTTATGCCAACTGACTTTGACACAAAACAATAAGGACGAAGATGAAGGTACAGGAAAAATTGATCGGGAGCAGAACTACTCAAGATAAGGGATAGGTTTTGTAAAATGAATGAAACAAAACAAATGAAGATCTTTTATACGTTTTATAAGTCACTTTAAAAGCATCATTAAAAGGCATTTTAGTGACCATATTTAAGTAGTGTTCCGTTTAAATTGTTCCAGCAACCTCGTAAAAATATCGAGCACTTACCTCTAGGCATACTTTCGAGGAGTCGAACTCACAAAACGAAACTTATAGCAGGTCGTTTCCCGAGAAGCAAGGATGACTCATGTTGATGTCAAACGATCGTTCCCTGTAAGTGCACATTTACTCCACTAGCTGGCGCTTCGCGGATTAGATTAGATTAGATTCAACTTTATTGTCATCACACATGTACAA
>CAIGQZ010001313.1:3616667-3648047 GCA_903798205.1 Danio tinwini | reverse complement strand
CTGATTCTGTCCCGTTGTCTCCACCCAATAGCAGAAAACCATCATCTAATTCTGTCCCGTTGTCTCCAACCAATAGCAGAAAACCATCATCTGATTCTGGCCTGCTGTCTTCAACCAATAGCAGAAAACCATCATCTGATTCTGGCCTGCTGTCTTCAGCCAATAGCAGAAAACTATCCTCTGATTCTGGCCCGTTGTCTCCAACCAATAGCAGAAAACCATCATTTGATTCTGTCCCGTTGTCTCCAACTAATAGCAAAAAACCATCCTCTGAGTCTGGCCCTGGAGTCAAATCAGTCCAGACTCCTCACCCTCCAAAAAAGGCACAAAATCCTCCCACTTCGGTCAACAAGACAAACCCACCTGTGACAAACAGCCAAGGAGACGAGGAGCTGGACAAAGCCAAGGTTAAGAAGATGGAGAAGATCCAGCAAAGACACAAGAGTAGGAACTCCAGGAGTATCTCGATAGAGGAGCCGCAGTTGTTTATTCCTGATAATGCACCTGTGGTGAAGAAGGAAGCTGAGGACGACGCTCTTGCTGAAAGCGAAACAGTGTGGGACCCCACAAAGAACTGTGTGTTATGCAAGAAACCTCATAACAACCGGTATGTTCACTTTTAAATCCATTCTCATGGTCATAGATTGGCACATTTTTCCAGTATTATTTCATGTTGTCATTTCATACTCACTTGAATGGATAATTCACCCAGAAATGTAAATTTACTTGCTGTTTAGGGGCTTCAGAATTCAATCCAATTCCGATTAAGGGGGTCATGACCGAATCCAATTTCAAGCGTCACAATTCTAATTCTGAATCATCTGAAAATGATTCTTAACTTCTATTTTTCCTATTTCTTCTGCTGTCCATGTACATCTTTTACAACATTGCATTTTAACTAGGAAAAGAGTTGAAATATAGTCTATGATTTTGTTTAGAGAGAAGACATTTTAACACATTTTAAACATGCTATTTTTAAGAACTAATTTCTACTCATTTACTTTGTCTTTTTCATGACGACAGTAAATAATATTTTGGTTATTTAGCAAGATACTAGTATTTGGCTAAAAGCAGGGGTGCCCCAACGTTTTTGTATGAAGGGCCAAAAACCTATTATCAATGAGAGCCATGGATTGAAGGTAAATATACCAAACTATTTTGGGTAATTCCTAAATTTATTTAATAATATTTCAAAGAAATTGAAAAACATTACTGTAAATCTACATACTATTAATGTAGTATAACTTTTTAAATGATAACGTATTGCAATAAAAGCAATCACATTTATAACACCGTGAAGTTCAATGCTGAATACACTAGTCAAGAAGGATCTGCCTTTGCATTGTTGGGTGACATTTTAAACAAAATCTGATTAATTTACACCATTTAATTGAATTCTGCAGAATGTGTATGTGCGCCTTTCAGCACTTTATTTCTATTTAGAGCTTGTGCAGACCCAAATTGTTGCAAACTAATTTGAATACAGAATTGATTGAGGGTGACGCGGTGGCGCAGTAGGTAATGCAATTCAGTAATCAGAAATGTAACAATTTTATTTTTTTCTGACTCAAAATCTTGTCTACAAACATTGAGTTTTCTTAAATTGGAGCATCCCATTATTATTGACATTTTTATCAAAGTGAATGAACTTCAGAGAAATTTTTTTTAATCTAGTTTTCTGCTGGATCCCAGGACATGTTGGACTATTTGTAAGTGAACAAGCTGCTGAAACAGCCCTAACAGGAAAGATAAAGTAGTTCAAAATCTCACCTTCAGATTTAAAGCCACTAATAGAAGGCTACATTCTTAACAAATGGCAAGCAAAATGGGATCAGTGCACAAAAAAAATAACTTTTTGAATTACAGCATGAAATAGGAACTCAAAGCATGATGAGATTACAGCAGATGCCATATCAGACACACGAGACTCACATAAGAACATAAAGGAGTTTTAATGTTATATCAGACAACAATTTTATCTAGAGAGACTTTAAATGAAATATTTTTAATTGGGAATCCTTCTAAAATTGTACAATTTTGATCAAAAGTAAAAAACTGTTTTAGATTTTTATCTTATATATTATCATTCTTATTATTTATGTATTTTATCTTGTGTATTATTTATAACTGTTGATTATTTTTAATTGTTAGAATATTTTTATAATTGTAGAAAAGTGTTATTTATGAAATGTGGTAAACTTGATCTGATTTGTTTGCCACGACATAGTCAGAGAAGCTAATACGCAATAAACTCAATTCTCTCTCTCTAATCAGAAATTGAATTATGATATAATTACATTAAAATGTCTCAAATATTTTCATAAAACTGAATATTTACCTAATATTCTAATGATTTTTAATATAAAAGAAATATTGATAATTTGACACAAAAATAAATTGGCCAAAATAAACCCATGCAACATAAGTGGTCCAGGGTTACATATACAGTTGAAGTCAGAATTATTAGCCTCCCTTTGAATTTTTTTTCTTTTTTAAATATTTCCCAGTATGTTTGATAATATTTTTTTTCTTCTGGAGAAAGTCTTTTGTTTTATTTCGTTTAGAATAAAAGCAGTTTTCAATAAAAAAACAAAAACATTTTAAGGTTTATAAATTTTATTAGCCCCTTTAAGCTATACATTTTTCCGATTGTCTAAAGAACAAACCATCGTTATATATAACTTGGCTAATTACCCTAACCTGCCTAGTTAACCTAATTAACCTAGTTAAGTCTTTAAATGTCACTTTAAGCTGTATAGAAGTGTCTTGAAAAATATCTAGTAAAATATTATTTACTGTCATCATGGCAAATATATAATAAATCAGTTAATAAAACTTATTATGTTTAGAAATGTGTTGAAAATGTTTTCTCTCCGTTAAACAGAATTTGGGGAAAACAAATAAACAGTGGGCTAATAATTCAGGGGGGCTAATAATTCTGACTTCATCTGTATATATCTAATATCAGAAAATAAAATAATTATCAGCTTATCAAGGCCAGGCTTTCAGCGTCAGTGTATGCTTATTAAAAATCATAAATTGGTTAGATGTGTATGTATTTGCTCAAACCTGTGAATTTCTGTTGTCTGTGTGTTTGAACAGGTTCATGGTGGGCTGCGGCCGCTGTGACGACTGGTTTCACGGGGACTGTGTGGGTCTGGATCTGGCTAAGGTTCAGCAGATGGAAAAGGAGGACCAGGAGTATGTGTGTCTGAAGTGCTGTGCACAAGAGGACGAAAAAACACAGGCCTCAGAGCAGTCAGATGATAAGTCATCCGCTAAACAAAAACAGAGACCCCAGCAGTCCCTCACCGCAGGTGGAATACGACCATTCAAAAAAGTAAGCAAATGTTTGATCCGGTACAGCAAATCAACATTATTACAATCAAAGTCAACAAAAATAGATGCTTTTCTCATCATATAAATCAAGAGTTATACTTAAAAAGGTTTGATTATTTTGTGTTTTAGTTTGTTTCTGAAATTGTTGAGAGACTACAGGCTACTGAATTAGCTGTAGCTAAAAGTGTTCTATTGAAGACTCATGAAATAAAACTTCAAAAACATAATAATTGGACCTCAAAGGGGAAAAGTTGAATAATATATTTTGACAACTTGTTTAGTTGGGGGAAACAAAGTATCTGGTTTCTTTTATTAACCTAGTGAGTGTTTATTGGTTGCTTGTGGCAGATTTACAGTCATATTTTGTTCTGCCCTTTCTGATTTAGCTTTTGGTTTGTGTGGTAGCCACCAGCTTTCTTTAAAGGGTTTGTATATATCTGCCTTTCTATATATTTTACACGTTGGTAATGAAGGGGTTAGTTAGCTTTCACTGAGGGTGTACTCACACTAGGCTATCCGAACTATGCCCAGACACGTTTGACCTCCATTTTTCAGTTCGTTTGACAAGTGTGAGTGCTCCAAATCGAGGCCCAGGCACGGTTCAATTGGCCGGTCCTGGCCCAGTTGAAAGAGGTGTGCTAGATCGAGGTTCGGTTGGGCTTTGGTGCGGTATGCTTGTAGTGTGAGTGCAAAGTGTGCCAGAGTGAAAAACTGAAGACCAGATGTCACTTTTAAGGGACTGTTTCATATTGATTTATTAATCAATTAAATTTTTTTTAATAAACGTGAACTGTCATAGTTTATTAAAGATACAAACCCCTCGCTGCACATCAGGTGCCACCTTCAGCAAACCTAATACTTGCAGCTCAATGACCTCCATGAACATTTATGAGCGTCAAAAGTGGTGGATCTGTTCAGCAAAAGATTTGACTGCGTAATAAACGTCTTCAAATAGTACAAAACAATATAACTAAAGCAATCTCCATTGTACTGAGTGAAAGCACTTCTTTTCTGTACTCACTCTAAATAGTACATCATCGACGACATAAGTGCGCTCAGGCTCGGAAGGTAAACCTGGGCACGGTTCTAGACAACTGTGCCAAGTGTGAGTACACCTTCAGTGTAGGTGGATGGTTCCTCACAGGTGTGTTCATATGGTGTTACACACTCGCATACAAATATGCAGTTACCACTGATTAGGCCACTTGATTTAGTTTGGCTCAAATTGCAGTGTTCACTACAATAACTTTTATTTCATTTACTTATTTTTTTAAATGCAGGATGCTGGAGAAAGACGACCATCAGAAGATTCAGCGCAAAAAGGTATGAATGCTTATTGACTGAATGCTCTGTTTTTGAATGCTCTCTTTCTTCTGTTGAACACACAATAATGGCTCGTTTCCACTGAGAAGTACTAGAGCTGCACGATTCTGGCTAAAATGAGAATCGCGATTCTCTTTTTTTTTTTTTATTCATTTTTTGCTTAAAATAAAGATCACGATTTTCTCACGATTCTGTAGATGTAAAATTAAGGTTAATATGAGTAGCCTATTATTATTGTTATTTCAGAATACATCTATTCATAATTCTGATGTTGAATTATTATGTTTGAGACGTATGCTTGCAATCTGTCATTGACAACATTGTTAGACGTTTGTCATTATCAGATTCCCTCTTGCATTATACTCAACATTATATAGGCTAGAGTAGCTATTCTAGGGCTGGGCGATATGGCAAAAAAAAAAAAAAAAATCATGACCGATTTAGATTTTTTATTTTTTTTTACTGTGTAACTATAGTCAACTTAAAACATTACAACAACATGACTGAAGTAACAATCTCTTTATAAGTAACTTGAAAAACCATCTGGTTAAGGAACATGCATTTTTATTGGCCATACATACATAAGTTGGTCAACAAGGTGTAGCCTATTACATTCCTAAAGACAAATTCCTTCTTGACGTTTTAGAAAATATTTGTGCGTAGCTACACCACCCAGTATATATTAAATATCACCGTGAACAACAAAAAACCCCACAGAAACCTGTTACATATCTATCTATATTTAAAAATAATCTTATATTTAACTGAATCGTATAACAGCCTATAGCTGAAATGTTGAAAATTGCTCAATTTATTTCTATAATATATTTGTCAAAACATATTGATATTTTTTTGGAGTAAAAACAATACCGACATTTAAGAATCCATATTTATTTAATTTATTCATTCATTTTACTTGTTTATTGGTGCATATCTGGGTTATGATTTAATTTATAGCTACAGTACCTTGGACCGCTACTGTGCCACTTCGTAAAGCTTTCAAGCAAAAGTCAAAAAATGAAAGAAAGATTTGACTTTCTGCGGTGACAGCTGACATTCACAACACGCCGTAAACGTCCTTCAGGTGGTGCGCAGGTATAAAATACAAAACCAGACGTCTGGGCTTTGAATTAGGTGCAATTATTTCCTCGTTGTTCAAAGAGTCTGCAAGTTCGTGTTCCTTGGATATGTTGTTGTTGATTCGATGCGCAGCAGGTAGCATGCAGTTGGTACAGAGCAATCTGTGCAAACGATCGCTCTGTGCCACAAACGGAATGTTATTTACAACTTTATTACCTGTTATTCACAGCCTATGCATGCTCTGTTCACTAAGGTTGGCATCATTCACAGCTGCGCAGTCGCCTTCTCTTTGGTAACAGCTCGGCTGCGAATACATCATTACATGCAGACAGAAATTACATTTTTAGGGTGAATTATACCTTATAAATACAGTACGTGACTCTTTCAACACTATTTGGAGGTGTACACGTGGCTGAGCAATGTTTGTAAAACAACGTGAAGACTTGTGCTGCCGCCTTTGTTTCTCTCCTGAACTTAAAAATATAGGATTGGCAGAATCGTATAAATGCTGGATTAAGATCGTCTAGGGGGTCGAATCGAGATTGCGATCTTTTTACGATTAATTGTGCAGCTCTAAGAAGTACATTACGGTATGGGTCAGTACAGGTCACCTTTATCAAGCTTGCGTTTCCACTACCCAAGGGTGGGCGTAGTGTACGACAGAAAGTTTCAGACGGCATCATGTTTACTCAAGGAAATGTCACATAACAAGGTCGTTCACATATAATATGAAAAGCACTTTTCACAACACAGATGCTTCATACACATAAATACTTGTGTATAAATGTTTATTATTAACTTTCTCTAAACACGATTTGATTAGCCTACTGTAACGTCTGCATTTACATAAAATAAATAAATAAACGCAATATATATGAACACATACAGACTCTTACAGTCTCTGATATGTTACCAATTACAAAAAACTACACACAGCATACATTTAGTCCTTATTTTGCCAAAAATAAAAACACAAACGAAATGTAGCCCACAGACAAATTTAGTTTGAGCTTGGGTCGACCCTGGCTCGTTATTATATGCATAAAGTATTACGATAATGTCTTGGCTGTGTATTAAAACATGGCGGTTCCATTGTTTTGATTCTGGCTAGGTCCATGAGCTTGTGACGTATCTCTGTAACCAATCAGCGTTCAACTGTGCGTGTAGCTCCAACTTTTGGTACCCTTTTGAAAGGGTGCCGAAAAAGTGGTACGGTTCGGTACGCCTTTTGACAGTGGAAACAGCCATAAAAGCGTAACGAACCGTACTGTACCACTCAGTGGAAATATAAGTTTATTTGAAGAATGCTAGGAAAAAACAGCTATTGACATATAAAATATATTTTTCTTCTGAAAATTTTCCTTAATGATCAACAGAAGAAATAAGTTGTGTAAATGTATATTAAAATTGATTAAATGTTTAAAATTAAATTTAATGTTTTAAAATTATTAGTGTGCTATAGTTCTTTTAAAACTTAATTTTTAAACAATCTTTATGATGAGTTATTGCTACAGTAATTGAGTTTTTCAACTTTTTTTTTTTTAGGACCAAATGTGAAGCATGAGACGAAGAAAGTTAAAATATCCCCTGTGAGCTCAAAGAAACCGTCCACCGGACAAATCAGGCGAAGCGTTCGGGACTCACTGGAGGAGATTCTTCTGAAACGGTGTGTGATTTTTGGTAGATTGCTAGGAAAGTCATGTCTACAGATTGTTAATAATACATATGGTTCAGTTGTTCATATTTCTCTTCACTGCATCCTATAGATCGAAGGAGTCAGACTTGAAGATTTCACCAGACAGGCCTGCTGAGTTGGCTAGGAGGACGGAGAAAGAGCTTTTTGCTCTCTTTCAGGGTGTTGACAGCAAATACAAAAACAAATACAGAAGTCTGACTTTCAACCTGAAAGATGCGAAAAATAACGTAAGTAATGTAATCATTTTCTCCTTTTCCTTCTCATTTTCTCCTTTAATATGTTAATTGTAGGCATTTTTCCAGATGTAGGCATGTAGTCACACTGATCTGAAGAAAAACAATTGCTTTAAGATCAAAGTTTTTTTATTTAAATATGCTAGAGCAGGGGTGTCCAAATCCAGTCCTGGAGGGCCAGTGTCCAGCATAGTTGAGCTCCAAACCCAATCAGACACACCTGAGCCAGGTAATCAAGCTCTTACTTGGCTCACTTGAAATGTCCTGGGAGGTGTTTTGAGCAAGTTGGAGCTAAACTCTAAAGGACACTAGTCGTCCAGGACTGAGTTTGGACACCCCTGTGCTAGAGCCAACAAACCAGGTAGCATTATATTTCATACTGGTAAATGTGTTACATTAACAGCAGCAGTGTCTAAATCTCTGACACCATGTTACCCTGTAAAAGCAAACTCCAACCAAGAAGAAAATGCAAAACTATCCAGGTTTCTATCCTAATTTGAAGGAAATCCTTTCAAAGTAGGGCTGTACAATATTGGAAACATTACACATTGCGATATTTTTTTATTCTGCGATTTTTATATATTGTGGTCTGTATACAATTTCACTAGATGAGTTGAAATTAGAATATGTTGGGGAGTGTATAAAATATAATAAACAATCTACCAGCATAGATAAATTCAATAAAGAAAAATATGCAAATTAAATAAATAAACAGTGTTTTATTGTGCAGCCCTATTTTAAAGTTTGCCAAAAAAGTTAAGTAAAGTATATTTTTAAGTAAATAAAGTATATCCAAATGCCAATTAGGTGCTGTTCTATCAAGTTGCTAGAGTGGTTGACTGTAGTATTGGTAACCTAGCAACCAACAGTAAACAAGGCAAACAATGGAGGCAGCTGATTAGTAGGGCCAGACAGAATCTGCTGACATTTTTTGCCATTTGTGCACAGAATATTGTAAAACAAATCTGTGGATTTATGTGGAATGATTTTGGGTGTATTGCAACTAAAAACTTAATATGTTTAACAAAAAGTTAATTTTTTTTTAAACTTTTGTTTAATGTTTACAATGCAAATTCTATTAGATCTGTTTATTTGGTAAACAAGGCAAGTCTCTCATATAATACGTCTACTAAAAGACAGAAATGATTACTTTACAAACTGTAAGTAAATCATGAACATTTTCTTGTTGGTTAACGATATTTACTGAAATTAATTTAAACACTGAATAAATATAAATTTACACACATTTACACACAACTAAATAAATAGACTCAATGATGGGCTGATAATCTGTGGATTTCTGTGTGCTCAGATTTCGCGTGGGCCTACTGATTAATCACATAGGTGTGATGATCGCATTAATGCTTTTTCACAAAAGTCCAAAACCACCTCAACTGAGTATAAAACTTTAAATTAATAATCAAAATTATTTAAATTCTGAATTCCGCATGTGATACTTAATGTGCATTAACACAGGGTGATGGAAAGCCAGCTACAGTAACAAATTCCCTGCTTTGGAAAAAAGGAAATGATCCACTTGTCTGAAAACGCCCTTACAATTGTGAAATACTTACGATCCTATATTATATTTGACATCATATTAATAATATCTCTGTGCTACCCGTTTTCTCTAAAAAGCATTTGTAGGAGAAGCACACATTTGTAGCCAAATCTAATGCAGTGTTAATGAAATTAAATGTTCTTTCGCAGGTGTTATTCAAGCGTGTACTCAAGGGGGAAGTTTCCCCTGCAGATTTGGTGCGCATGACAGCAGAAGAGCTGGCCTCTAAGGAACTGGCTGCTTGGAGAAAAAGAGAAAATCGACATGTTAGTAAAACTTTAGAATCTCATGGTTTCATTTTTGGTCGACACTGTATATAGACATTTGCTATGGGTCTCACTTCTTGAGTAAAGTAAATATAAAGACGGAAAACGTTCATATTTTACCTAGTTATTTCAATGTCATTCTGTTTTTTGTGTATTGATCGTTAAACCTGTTGATGTTTTTGTTGGCAGACAATTGAAATGATTGAAAAAGAACAACGAGAGGTAGAGAGACGCCCTATTACTAAAATCACTCATAAAGGGGAAATTGAAATCGAGAATCAGGAGCCCGCCAAGGCACCAGAGGCCATAGAGGTTGAGGTGAGATTTGGGAGCAATCTAATCTCCATTCTATGCAATTTAGTTATATTTTCCAACAAGGGAATAAGAAAATTGCCTTTTCTTTCTGTCTTTAGCCAGAGCCGGTGCTAAAAGTTGTGGAAGTGCCTGAAGAAAAACCCCCCGAGATTAAAGTTGAGAGTCCCAAGAAATCTATAGACACCACCAACTTGCACAAGTCTCATCTATTTGACCTCAATTGCAAAATCTGCACAGGTAAAACAGTTTTTAGAGTTAAAATAAAGTTAAGCTTCTGAAATCTTCAGGGATAGATCACATAAATATTAAAATTTACTGTTAATTTACTAACCCAGAGGCCATCGAAAAGTATTTAGTAGAACATTTTAAAGAATTTGTTAATAAAGCCACTAATAATATTATGATATGTAGATGTTATGAAACAAAGAGAACAAACTAGTTTTAATTTATGCTTTATAAGATCTCTGTTTCATCAGGAGCCATGGGTAGCTTTTGTTCACTTTATAAGCTTCATTTTTTTTGTCTCTCAGAGATGGTAACACTGATATTTAAGTTGCATACATCATTCATGGATGGCCTGAGGGTGTGAAAACTTTCATTTTTAGATAAATTTTCCATTTAAATAAAAATAGCTATGTTTCTATCTACCTATTTTGGATATGTGCATAAAAAACGGTTGATGGACGTGCCAAGATGTGCATAAAAACATGTGCACATAACTGAGTATGATAAACTTTTTATTCGATAAGAAAAAAATATGCATAAACTACAATGGAAACACTTTTGCCAAACAAATTTTAGTATCCACATTTTAAAAAAAAAGTGTGTTATAAGAGATCATGTGATGATAAAAATGTGTGAATGGACAAAACAAGCAAATGACTGCATTGTAAAACATCTAAAATGTTGTTTTGATCATTCTAAAACATGTTAAACATTTGAGTATTAGTGTTATTATATTATTAACGACCTCCAGAACTGTCAAGAGCATCTGCGCTCCGCATCTCACGCTTTCAAATGCCACCACACGTTTATTCAGGCTGTCTGTGGGGTCTTAAAAAGTATTAAAAAGTCTTTAATGCTATTTTGCAAGGTATTCGATTTTAAATCATTTATGATTACGAAATGTATGGTTGTATGCTACAGTTTGCCTGAATTAAATCTGCGAATATCAGGATGCTGTGTAGTTTATGAAATCAATGAAATCCTTCTAGATTGGACATCATGCTGCTTTGTTTACTGCAGTAACCCAGGCAAGACCATTATTTCTGCAATTCTATAGTTTTATTCATGAATATTTTATTTTTTGTTTTGGATTAGTTTCTTACATTAATGTTTAGTAAATATACTGCAAGTTAAAATCTCGCCAGTGTTTCTGGTTGAAACCTAAAGTGGTTTTAAGGTCTTAAATTGTGTGGAAGGAGACTTAAAAAAGGCCTTAAAAGGTATTGAATTTCACTCTCTGATTCCTGTATATACTTTGTCATTGCGTGTCGGCATTTGTCTTCTGAGGCGCAAGTAATTTATTAAATAAAGATTCACGCAGCTTCTCCGACCGCAGCAAATTCTGTTTTTACTTTTAATATTTGATGCCAGATAAGTGACGATTTTGTTTTCTTTGACTCGTTTGATGGAAACGATGCGTCCTTTTATGCGATATTCCAGTTTTGTGCATGAATTGAATTCGCATCTTTGAATGGAAACATGGCTAATGTTAGCAAAGCTTTTTTTAAACCTTTCTCTTTTGGTTTTTAAAGTGGTTACGTTTTGTTCAAACAAACTGATTAATGCAAAGTTATGTTAAAGCTTTAAGTTATATAGACTTTTTTTGGATGTTTCTGTGAAGGTCGCATGGCTCCACCTACAGAGGAAGCCAGTACAAAGGTGGTGAAAGTGGCTACAACAGTAGTGAGGAGGCAGTCAAGTGTGACAGAGGAATCTCAGCCATCTACAACCACACCTACATCAGCACTGATGGATGATCTGACTTTAAGAGCCATGGAGGAAGGTCTCCTCAATTTTCTGCCCGAGTCTAGGTAAGATATCCAATTAAACAAGTGATTTGTGCAAACCCATGGTGTAGAGGCTAGAATTATATTGTAAATTCATTGCTTTTTGATTTCTTTACTTCAGTAGGGCAGATAGTCTCAGTAGCAAAGAAGATACAGCTACTTTCCTCAGCACCTTGGAAAATCTGTGGGGTGGTTATGTTGATATGCCGGCTATGGCGAGGTTTCTAACAAAATCTTATCTCGTCTCTGGAACACTGGACCACCTAACACAGGTATGCCATGGCAACATTTTCCATAAAACACATCCTAAGTGTGTCAGACAGACTTTTAAATGAATGTATTTGAATGAATTGTGTTTGCAGGATTTGCCGGACAACATCCAAGTAGGTGGTCGAATCTCTCCTCAACTGGTCTGGGACTACGTTGAAAAAATTCGTGCTACTGGGACAAAGGTGCAAATGATTGGTCCTGTGATTTGCCACTTCATGACCATTTGCATTTTTTTTTGTGACAATTTTTTTTTTCTTCGTAGGAAATTTGTGTAATTCGTTTCAGCCCAGACACAGAGGAAGATGAGATTTCGTACACGTTGTTGTATGCCTACTTTAGCAGCCGTAGGAGATACGGTGTTGTTGCCAACAACCGCAAACAAGTTAAAGACATGTATCTCATTCCTCTCGGGTCCACAGAAAAAATTCCCCATCAGATTGTTCCGTTTGATGGTCCAGGTAAGAATTTCAGTGCAAGTTATCTTTTAGGATTTGTACGAAATCAGCAACACCTCATTTTGATAAGCAACTTTGCAAGAGTATTCAGAAATGCTGGTTTATTTAGTCATGTTGTTTGTTTAGAATCATGGGAGAATTGAAATCTCTTGATTAAACAAATCACAAAATTTGTCTCTTTAATTCATGTTTACTTCTATAGCGTTTTTGCAATGTAGACTGTGTCAAAGCAGCTTAACATCGAAGTTCTAGTAAATTGAAACTTTCAGTCCAGATTTCAGAGTTGAAGTTCAGTTTAGTTCAGTGTGGTTTAAATGTCACTGCTGAAAGTCCAAACACTGAAGAGCAAATCCTTCGATGCGCAGCTCCACAAGTCCCAAACCAAGCAAGCCAGTGGCGAGGAACAAACTTTGATTTTCAGTTTATCCAGAATCGTGCAGCTCTACAAATGATTATAAATTGTAACTGCACGTATATGCCAACTTATAAGTAACTTAAAAAAATTAACTTATAAGTAACAGAAAGTCTAAAGTAAACTGTCAAGCTAAAATGTCAGCATAAAATCTTTGATATTAATTGCAGTGCTTTTTATTTTAGGACTGGAGACCAATCGACCAAATCTACTTCTTGGTTTGATCATCCGCCAGAGACCAAAAAGAGACTTTGGGGTAATCTTGCCAAGCGATGTCAGTGAAGCTCCAAGTTTCTTGGCAGAGAGCAAACCTCAGGTCGACTACCCACAGAAGACTCCTGTGGCCCTAGAAACAGAGCAAAGCTTTATCAGCGATTTGGGGAACGCCAGAAAAAAAGACACCACAGACTTAATTAAGTCGGTTGTTGAAGAACCAATATTAGATACAGAGACTGATGAGAATGTTTCTTTGCGCTTTCTTCCCGGTGTATTGAAGTTGCCTGAAAAAGCAGCATCGTGTTCGAATGACAATATGAAGAGTGAGTCCACAAAAACAGTGGCCAAGACTCCATCTGTTGACAGTGGAAACAATGCATCAGTCAGTCCTAAACCTACAGTCAGCGCTCCACGACTTGACCGATTCGTTATCAAGAAAAAAGAACCTAAAGCTGTTAAAACAGAGCAGGCGCCGGTTAGTGTGAGTCTGGAGACTAGCGCAGAAAAGAAAGAGACTGCAGTTGTACTTTCTCTGAGTGACAAACCTGCAGATGTTTCAACCGAAAGTTTCCTCTCCTCTCTCACAAACACTAAACCCAAAGAAGAAGAGTCCGAGTCCTGTAGCACAGCTGCACCAACAAGTCAAGAAACCAGTCAAACCACTTCATCAGGTACATTGAAAGATTCTGTTGATGAAGGCTCTTGTTCTGCACCCAAAAACGAAACCATATCAAGTCCTACAGCAACTATTAAGGTATCTCCTGCTGGAATTTTAAAGAGAGCTTCTTCAGCACCTGAACCTACCGATTCAAAACTGCCAGTAAGCAGTTCAGAAAAGCCTGAGCAGAAAGTTACTCCGCAACCATCAACGCAAGAGTGCAAAGCCATAGAGGACATCCAAGCCATTACCACAATCTCATCCATCGGGAAGAACGAAGGTCTCAAGCAGTCCAGGAGCTCTTCTTTTAACCCTAAAGTTTACAACCCACCGGTTTTTCACTCGTATCTCTCCGGTCCACCTGATCCTCAATTTTACCCTCCTCCAGCCAATCCTGCTCCTTTCTTACCCCTTCAAGCTCACCTTCCTCCACCTTTCCAGTTTCCACCAGGTCCGCCTCCTCTGCAGATGTTCCCTCAAAGCGATCCTCACATGCTCGCTCCACCGTGGCCTCAAACCATCCCTCCACAAACGCTCCCCCCACCTCCTATGGCCTACGAGTGCAGCTTGCCGACCGCTTCGCCCCTCAGCAAAGACGAGAAGGTTTTGGAGAAGTCCTACACTGATTTTGTCGACAAGTTGTCCAGACGCTCCGAGGAGACCTATAGGAAGGACAGCAGAGACAGAGAGCACTATGACAAGCACCATCACAAAAGCAGGCACTACGAGCGGGAGCGAGAAAAGCACAGGGAGAGAAGTCACAGTCATAAAGAACGCCACTCGAAAGACGAAAGGTACGAGAGGCATCAAGAGCGACGGCACAGCAGCCATCATCGGGACAGAGACAAACACAGATCACGCGATTCAGATAACGAGAAACACAGGAAAGACTCTAGAGACAGGCGCTCGTGATCAAAGCGCTCATCCTACCTTAAATCTGTAACAGTAGAAGAAAACTATTTATAAAGTTGCAAAATGATTTTTATATGAAAAGCAGCTAGTCGGAGATTTGTAGTTTGTTTTGTTTTTGAAATCTAAAGAATGTTTGTTTTTACCTGTACATTTTTCTGTACTTGGCTTTTCAATTACCCGCTAACATCTTCACAAGCAGCTGGTTGTAATCAAGAAAATGAAACTACTGTCGTACGCAACATGCCATGAGATGAAGCATCCCGTGGTCGATAAAAACAGCTTCTTTTGCTTCATTTTCAGTTTTAATTTTTCTAAATTTGGCTTCTTAAGTATTTTCTATGTTTCAGGTGACAGATTTTCTTTGTACATTTTGGCTTGTCACCCAGAACAGAAATGTGCACATTCAGCACATTGTGTTTATGTACAGTTCATAATAAAATGTTTTTATTGTTAGTAAGGCGACTGAAATGAAAGTCTTTGTTTCTTAAAAAGGCTCAATGTCATGCACTGTAATTAAAAATAACACCTGGGATGAAAGAGGAAAGTACTTTTTATTTCACAATTAAAAGAACAAGCTCTGTGAATGGCTTCTGGAAGGAAATAATGTAGCATAAAAAGCCACGTTCATGAGAGACAGAACTGTTAACCATAAAAATTGTAAAAAGTTACTAAGAATGAAGTTTGGTATTGACCTTATTCTTCGCGTACGAGCGAGTGCAACCATTCCAATGTTTTTGGCTCGAGACTAATAGTCTCATTCACTTCTATTAATTTTTAGACATTAAAAACTGCTTGTTACGCTGCTTGATGTTGCAAACTGATCATTTCTTCTTATATTATTCTGCTTTGTATTGTCATGAACACACTTGTTTGTAGAGCAAGTAGTTTGACAGTTTTCTGCCGTTTATTATTCCTAGTAATTTCTGCCATAGGTAACTGAATCGGAAGTTCTAAAACAATCACGAAAACAGGCACACTTCTGCATTGAAGAATAAAGTCAATACACTGCAGTTCAAATGTTTGTTCATTTATATTTCTTTAAAAAACCCTAATTATAATTAATTACAGTGAAAACTGAATACAATTAAAATTACTTCTAACCATTTCAAACTTTTCTAATATGCTGTTATGGTGCTTAATAAACATTGCCTTGTCAGTGAGTATGTTTACATGGACACCAATAATCTGATTTTAATACGATTAGGACAATACTCGGATTAAGAGTCTACCATGTAAACAGCGATTTTTGATGAATTGAATCCAACTAAGGTCATAATCAAACTAAAGAGAAATGGAATTAAGACCTGTGGAGTATGCCGATTTTAGTCGCATAATAGAAGTTCAGTATAGACATGTAAACATCGCAATTAAACTATTACTGTCGTGTAGGATTTTCACCTTGTTTTGCGACAGGATATTTCATACACACACGGCTGTTTGACACTATTCTCTGCACCTACCGAGTCAGTAAACAACCACAGACACACAGCAAAATACTGAGTTTTTTTTTTCCCTCCCGTTCGGTGTGCAATATCGAATTCCATTAAAACTACACACTTCCAGCAGTTTCTCGCAGCCAACATCTTGTTTGTCACAGGGGCATGCATGAAACGTTCCTGAATGAAAGTGAAAGTGCCAAACTGAAGTTAAAATCAACAAATTACAAATGAAACGCCCAAAACTACATGAAACTCTGGAGAAAATGTGGATAGTGTGGTAACACAATGATGTTAATCGAATTATGTGCTCTAACAGGTAAAACGGGAACATGAAAGGAACATTCAAAAAGCAACTCATGTAAACATCTTAATCATATTACTGTCTTATTCAGATTAAGGCAAATAATTTGATTACTGATGTCAACGTAAACAAAGCCAGTATTAAAAACATTTGAGCCTTGTAGTATCTTTTCCCCAAAAATGACATCACAACATTAAACAGTTTCTTACAATAAAAAAAAGACAGGCATTGGAGGTGTATTACCAAAGACCACATTACTAATACAGTTTTTATGTTTATTGCTATAAACAACAAGCTCAACACTGAATAGGTAGTAAAAGCAGCAAACCTTATTTAGATTCACCCTATGACGTTTTGTACAAAGAGAAAAATGAAAATGTTAAGCCCTATTTTGTGTCCTTTTGTGGCAAGTGTCATCATCATGTTTGGATATTTGTAATAAAATGCTGTACAAGCAATGACTAAATAAAAACACTCTGAAAGAACACCCCATTATTTATCTAAATATAACTAAAGCTAAAACTATTATGAAAGCAGCAGCCATTGACTTAAATTGTATTTTTTTTGTTGCTACTATGGGTGTCAATGGCTGTTGATTTCTAACATTCTTCAGAATACACTCTTACGTGTTCGACAGAAGAAAGAATAAGTGTGAGTAAATGCTAAGTACATTTTTATTTTTTGGAAGATCTATCCCTTTAAAAAAAAAAAAGGTCATTCGATAAGAGGCTCAAAATGTCCTGCCATAATGTTTATCTCTTTGTTTTAGACTATCAAGCTACAAATGTGTTTCCCCCCAGTATTTCTCTACTTTTTGTAAGCATCACTTAGAGTGCGCCCGGAAAGTATTCATAGCGATTCACTTTTTCCACATATTTTATGTTACAGCCTTTTTCCAAAATGGATTCAATTCATTTATTTCCTTAAAATTCTACACAATACCCCATAATGACAGTGATAAAAGATTTTTTTGAAATTGTTGCAAATTTATTACAAATAAAAACCTGAAAAATCACATGTACAGAAGTATTCACAGCCTTTGCTTAATACTTTCCGGATACACTGTATGCAGGATCACTTCTACCACCTCACAGCATCATTTTACAACAGCAGTGATAAACAACAGGTTTCCCCTCTTGAAAACTGCCACCATGGTTGTCCTATTTAGTGTGTATTTGTGAAAAGACTCCGATTCCATTCTAGACATGAATGCCTCAAATCGCATATCAAGACAGCAAAATAACCGCAATCATTTTTTTCCCTACTCTTCACCTTGATAGACATTGAAACCTTCACTGGTTTGCAGAAACTGCAGCTGTCTGGTGTCCTGATACAAGAAAACATCTTTAATACTCCCTTCAAACCCTTTAGTGAATACACCAGACGTAACTGATGCCACATCCCTGTTCAATTCAAAACCTCCCAAATAAATCACCCCTCCGTAATTGACAGCTACGTACTGTTCGAAAGGGTCGATGTCTTCAAAAATGACTCTTTCCTCATTCACATAGACCTGGACGAGAGTCCGATTGTGCGTTATTGAAAGGTAATTCCAATAGTTACAGCAGAAAGAGTTTTGATATACAAGAGGAAGAGCGGTTCTCTCACCAAGATTGACCGAAATCTTCAGATAACCATCCTGCAGTCCAACCGCTAGATGATCATCATCTTCGCTCTCCGCTTTCCCCATCCAAAAGATCAATCCGTTCCCTGCTGAAGTAGAAAAATTCAGTGAAATCTCAGTGTACATCAAATTCCTAGAGTTGTACTTTGGATCTTTGTATTTCAAATAAGAGTTTCCAATAAACCGGATGGTCCTCAGTGTTACTTCTCTGTCACAATGAGTCCCAGTCCATCCCAAAGAACACATACATGAATATGAAGCCGATGTTGTGTTGTGGATGCAGACAGAATTGTGTTGACAAAGGTTGTTGAGACAGTGAATGGACTGTTGGCATCGTGAACCAGTCCACAGTGAAGGGCAGATACATGTAAATGAAAAAACACCTGATGGATGGCAGTGGCCACCGTTCTTGCAAACCTTATACCCACACGCAGTCCCGTCCCAGTCACCAACATTGGCTCCATTGAGTGCTCCTGTCTCTGTAAGCTCAAGCTCCTGCCCATTGACTACTACCTCTCGAATGCTGCCTGTGAATCCCACCGGCTCCTTTTCCACTGCATCTATTGACACAGTGTTGAGTGAAGAAATGCCGCCAATGAAGATATTTGCGCCAACATCTAGAGTGGTTGTGCCTTCCGAGGAGTTCCTGGTCACAGATTCACCGTCTACAATGAGGAAGCCACTGTTGCCTTCTCTGCCAGCCTTCACTGTGTGCCACCTCACGCCGGTCACATCTAACTCTTTTAGAGACTGTAATACAATAGTTTGGTTCCCCAGATTATAGCGGAGCTGCACAAATCCAGCAGACAGGGATACGCTGAGGAAATCACCTTGAAGAGGGCAGAGGAGAAGAATTAGTTGGAATTACACTCAACAGAATATAACGGCAACACTTTTGTTGTGGTTCCCATTAGGGCAGCACAATATATTGTTTCAGCATCGATATCACAATGTGCAAGTCTGCAATAGTCACAACGCAGGCAGTGTGCGAATTACAGGGGGGTTTGGGGGGGATTCACCCCCTTAATTAACGCTTGATCCCCCATGAAGGACATCAAAACAAGATGTTTGGGGATCTGCCCTTTAATAGTAAGAAATAGCTTTCTCTGATCTCTGATCTACATCTTAAATATTAATAATTAAAAATGTTTAATATAAATATACATTTGACCCCCCATAATGGTTTATACCATTGTGAATGCATAATCGCGCCAATCAATGCTAGGAAAAACATCATTCAACAGTCTGAAACTGGTAGTTCTAGAGCACCGATAGACATCTTAAGTATTTACAAAACACATTTCTTGTAAAATAGGTGTTTATATCTGCATGAAGCCTAAAAAAGAAAAAAATTTGACACGTAATTTGAATAGTTTGACCTACAGCAACCTCTAAAATAGTCACTAAATATCCCTCAAAACACTGAAAATGTAAACATTTTATTAATAGATGTAATTTAAATAAATTCATAAATTTATTCACTGAAGCATCTATTACCAAATTGACCCCCCCCCCCCCTGCTCGTCAATGTATAATTCGTATACTGATCACAGGGATCAGCAATGTAGTTGGAACTATAGTTGACCAGACATTACAGTTGTAGTAATTTCATATATTAACCTTAGAGTGAAAGTTTATCATTTGCATGTGTTTTTAAGACCTGACTATAAGAATGTGAAGCAATTTGAAGCCATTTGGGCACAGAAAATTAAACGTTTGTAGCTTAATGATTATTTGTACATGATATAATTATCCCCTTAAAAGAGCCCCTATTATGGGTTTTTGAAAATGACCTTCCATGTAGTGTGTAACACAGCTCTAAGTGAAGTAAAATATCCAGCTAAGGCTTAAATCTGAAAGTGCACAGTTTTTAAAATGATTGATTCATCTAAAAAAAGAGTCAACTCATAGTGGGTTAAATGAATCATCTTGATAACGAGTCTTTAGCTGTTTCAGCGTGACATAGATACGAAACATAATTGTTGCGCGCGGGCAACTTTAAACCTGCGGCCCTGCCCACTAACACAGCAGTAAAGACAAACAGATCCTGAAGTCATGAGTCATGAAGACGCTGTGCTTGCCTGGATACTATTGGAAGTGTAAGGGAAAGAAGTGCTGCAGAAATCTGCATGCTTACAATGGGCGATCTATCAGTACACAGCTCATGGATTTTTTTAGGAGTGCGGGCAAAATAAGGACAGTTTATTTGGTACACCGTCAAACAAAGGCAGGCTGGGCTTCGAGCTGGTGCCCAGCACTGGAAAGGCTGAGCGCGATGGGAGCCCGCAGAGATAGCTTGTCAGAAGACAGAGGAGGAGTGCTTGTGAGTGCTACAACTCCCCGGCTGGGGATGTGATTGTTGGGCAAAGCAGAGTACAGGTAAGCCCTGAGAACATATAACACTTCAGGCAAGAGGTGCCACAGCAATGATTGCAAATAGAAATGATCTACATGTTATGTTACTTGTAACCGCTTGTACTGTATCAGGTTAACTCTTTATATTGTCATATCGCGTCTAATGCCACATTGAAAACGTGATGCGTGCTGCTTTGTTTACGGATTTAAATTTGTTTGTGAGCTCGTTCCACTGCCGTTTGTTGTTGCTATGGCCACCGTTAGCTGATCCTGCACACGTGCAGTGGTCAAGCTTCAGAATAGTTCAGCTTTTGCTGCTGTGTGGATTAATACTGAATGTGTGTCATAGAGCAATATGCTGGTGTTTAACTGCACTGCTTTTGGCGCTGAGGTGTCTGAATAACACTGTTGAGAACCGAGTACTGTTTACTGTGGTGTTAGTAAGTTTACTATGAATTGTGTTTTGGGCGTCCGTTGCGATCGGATCCTATACCAATGTTGGCGACCCGGGGGCGTGATAAACCTCGCTGGGCATTTTACTGTCTCGCGCTGAACGCTGTCGACCAATTGCAACAGGCTGTTGTCAGTCCAATCAGCGGAGATTAGCTTCGCGCTAAGGAGGGGTTTGGGAACAAATGCATCACTGAACCATTCATATGGGAGTCGCTGGGATAATTAGGTAAAAATAAATGCAGATTATAACACCATGAAAGTGTTTTTTTGACCTTGCATGCATATCAGCCTGTTGTTGGAGACCCATAAAACCAAAATATGACCCTTTTTAATGTGTAATAGGGGCTCTTTAATTAAAACGATACAGTGTTATTTTACAGTGATTATTTAATTTCTGCTTCTGGATACTGTTTGACTCCCCAGAAAATCAAAAATAATTGTTCATTTGCATTTTTTCTCAGTTGTATTTAACTTTGCTTGTAATTTTTTTATTATATTTTATGCCGATACCCTTCCCTAACAGAATCATCCCAATCAATCTAAAATTATGAATTCTTTTCAAGCTATTCAAGTCATCTGCTGAAATTGCATTTATATCACAATATATACTGCATCACAGTGAATGAAAACACTGCAATAGTTTTTTCCATTATCGTGCAGCCCTAATTTCCATTTTTCATGAACTGAACTCAAAGATGCAAAGCTTTCTTTATCCACTTCACAGACATGGCATATTAATATGTTGAGTAGACAGCATGATTATTGCACAAGTGTGCCTTAGGTTGGCCACAATAGAACCCAACTGTAAAAAGTGTAGTTTTACTGTACTGTACTGTGTGGGGGAGGGGAGAGGCAAATGGGGATCGCTCATCTCCTTTGTACATATTTAGACAAATGTGTGAAGAGTAATTGTGAGTAATAGGACTTTTGTGTACACAGAAAAGGTTTGAAGATCTTATGAGTTTAGCTTCTTTTAAAAACTTGGAGGATAATCAAAAGTGCAGTGTTTTTTATTTTAATTGAGTGCACTTTGAATAAATTGCAATAGTTTTTACTGTCTACTGCAGGGGTGTCCAAACTCGGTCCTGGAGGGCCGGTGTCCTGCAGATTTTAGCTCGATTCATACAGGTGTGTTTAGGCAAGTTGTTTCTAGAAAGCCTAGTAAGAGCTTGATTAGCTAGCCCAGGTGTGTCTGATGGGGTTGGAACTAAACTTTGCAGGACACTGGCCCTTTAGGACTGAGTTTGGACAACCTTGGTCTACTGTGAAGTATATCTAGGTGAAATGGCTTTTAAAACAAGAAATAAATGGATAAGATTTTGTTTTGTCTGGAATAGAGTACTTGACAACAGATTGTCTCAGGGTGTGATCCTTTTCTTTAAGTTAAAATGATGCATTTATAACAGATTTTTTTGCTTCAGATCTAGGTTAAAATAACCCGGGTGTCTTCCATGATTCCTATTCTTTCTGATCACAAAATGCGGTCAGCGATATTCTACAAAACATTAATAATCTTTGCTGAATTTATTTACAAATGGTTATAGAACATGTTGCGCATAACCTACTGTAAACATATATATTATATATACTAAAGATACACCTAAATGGTTTAATTGTGAGTAATGTAAGTCAAGAGTGAAGATGCTGCTTTACCAGAGTGAGTGCTCAAATGCTGAGCGGTGTAAAACAGGATTCCCTCTGGAGATAGCGTCTGAAACTGCAGTTGCACATGCGTTCTGTGCCTTATGTTGATGGGAGGAAATGACATCCAAGATGACTGATTCCCACTGAAGAAGGGGTCACTTATAGTTATAGCTGTAAATGAAATAAAGGGAAGAGAAAAAGTGCAGTCTCATTGATTTATGGTTTAAAATTCCATGAGCTCATTTAAGTTATTTTGTGAAGTGTTTTATGGGACTCGAAAGCAGTAAAGTGTCTTGTGGGAATATAATGCCTAAAATAGGTACATTTTTAAAAATAAATTTTGTACTATTTTATTTTAAAGCATCCTTGTTACTTACATCTTATATGTACTTACTGTAGTAATACCAGTAAAATATGTATATCCATAATGTTTAGTCATAACTATGCATATTTACAATTAAAACCTAAACCAAACTCTAATCCTTACCCTATAGCAAGCATATGTGCTTAATTAATATTACTCAGTGCTTAAATGTATAATTGCACTGACATATGGGCAACATAAAATGTCATTTAAGGCAACAATTTGTTCTTTTACAATAAAAATATGCTTAACTAAAACCAAATAAAGACACACGCATATATAAAATTTATACAGTGCACACAAATACACAGAAGTATAAAAATATACATGGAAACTACAGCATACAATATCACATAATTTTTATAAATTCTTTTTAGTATAGGGTAAATTGCACTGATACATACTGAGAGTAAATACATTTATACACTGTAACAAAACCCCCATAATTTTACTGTTTATTTTCGACACCTGGGGTACCGGAAAAAAAGGTAAAATAACAGCCGTTAAATTACAGAAATTTACTGTAGAATAACAGAGGTTATTTACCAGATATTTTAACAGAAATTTTACAGAAATAACAAAAATTTACCAAAAAGTATTTAAGGAAATGTCTGTAATTTAATGTCTGTTATTTTACAGTAGATTTCTGTAATTTAACGGTCGATTTATTACTTTTTTTTTCCGGCACCCCCAGCTGCCAGAAATCAACCGTAAAATTACGTATTTTTTTACAGTGTAGAGTCCTATCATACACCCAGCGCAATAAGGTGCAAGACTTGCTATTTTCAGACCAGCCCAACCCTAATTTTCATGTCTTGTGCCATGTTGTCTAAATAGCAAATCTATTTTCACCACTTTGTGGACTCTTGGGTGTTCCAGTCTTAAAAGGAAGTGTGTTAAGGCCATTGTTAGTGCTTTGCTATTTTGAGAAACTGTAATAGACTGCGCCACTGACCAACTGAAAGCTGGTCTAAAGTCCAGCGCAGAGTGTGTTAGTTATATGCTTAATTATTTGCTTGAAATGAAAAAATTACAGAAATAAAATGTTACTAAAATGATTATTTTCTACATAAATAGAAAAACCACTACCTCCAAGCCTCATCTCGGGTGGCTTTTTTAGTTTATTCATGACAGTTTGCATTTGTATAATGTTATTATTATTAGCAGTATTTATTATGCATCTTTATATTTGTTTAATAAAAACAAGTTTAGGTCAGGTTTTGAAGACATATGCATCACCATATGGGGCATATGAATAGGATGTGTTTGGATATATCTAAGTTTTTTTGACTACACTTCATTATTATTGTTCATTTATTCATTTGCTGGAAATTAGAACTGAATTTAGAAATAATTTTGAAACAAATCTTTGTGCTTAATAAATGAAATAAACATTTAGGCTAATGGATGTCTTCAGTGGAGTGTGTTCAACACCATTTCCTTATCCACGAAAGTGAAGGAGTAAAGAGTAAAAGTAAAGAGAAAGTAAAGAGGCTGAATGGAGGAGGTTCATTCTTTATCTCATGCAGATGGTCTGTTTAACTGTTTTCTCGCTACTGAAGCATTCAGTTTTTTCACTTACAAAATCCGCCATGTAAATAGCAAATGTGCCATGGCGCAATGCAACTGACTCTTAAAGGGAATGTGAAATGAGACTCTGATTGGTTTAATGCACGTTGTGCTCAAAACCCACCCATAACTCTTTTCATGCTGGGACACAGTGCATATTTTTCCATCTTTAATATAGCAAAAGTGGATTCAGACACACCCTTTAATGCTTTTGCGCCATGCACTTTAGACTTTGCACCTAGATCATTAAAATAGTGCCCAATATGCTCCAGAAGATTTAAAATTGCAAATAGGCCAATTACATTCTTTTCTATATGTTAAGTAATCCCTAAAACTAATATTTCAACTTTAAATAAAACATTTTTTAACCAATAAGAGTGTTTTTTAAAATGTAAAGAGAAACTTCCATAATCTGTAGTTTTTCTAAAGCAGAATGAGACAGTAAAATGCAAAAGTGCGTATTTAAAACTATTATTCCACTATCATTTTTTTCCAACATGTGAACTCTCTCTGAACCGTCTGCTGCCCCCTCTGCGACTCTAACCTTGCTGGCAGTGGAGTCCAGCAGAGCCCAGAGGACACTGGCATGTGTATCCATCCGGAAGGGGCACACAGGTGGAGCCGCGAGCACAGAAAGGCGGCGGGATGTGTTCAGCATCACAGAACGACACTTTCTCTGAGCAAAGAGCACCTTTCCATCCAAACACACACTGACAGCTGCGAGGGAAGGCCAAATACTGAGGATTAATAACAATTGTCAGTCATTCACTGACATGAATCTTTTTTCTGAGGTCTTACTATACAGACGATCCAGAGTCCACACAAGTTCCTCCATTATGGCAGAAGACCAGGCTGCATGGATTCACACCACACTGACCCACATTACGTCCTGACTTCGGCCTGATATCTGGCCCTCCTAGAGCATGAAACTTGCCATCTTGTCTTGTCCGAAACAGCATATCGAAAATGCAACCTTTAAAATCAAAGAGAGAGAATATGCATCATTTACATGCTCTCATGTTTGTTTACAAGGGTCTATTAAGATCCTGGAAATGTAAAATAATTTGTATTGGTGCATAGCCATAGCTTTTGATAGCCAGAGTGAAATAAATTTTTAAATACATTGATATTATATTTAAAGGTTCTGTGAAGTGCTTTGAAATGTGCATTTTTCATTCGATGTTTGACGTAATCTCAACCAAAACATGGAGAGGGTGGGACATAGTGTAGCTCCTCCCCTTTAAAAACACCAATAGCGTTTTGTTTTATCATAGCTCTGCCAGTGAGAGTGGTTGAGCTCAAGTGCAGCAAATATGAAGCTTCTTGAAGGGGGCAGGGCATGTCAGACACCAGAGAGCATTTGATTAGTCACAATTTAATGAAAAACTAAAGTAGCAGCGTGTGTATATATATATATATATATATATATATAAAAAAATAAAAATACACATATTTTTTTTTTTCATTTTCATCTGCACCAAGGCTCGCGGCAACTTCCTCCTATGCCGTTTCCTTAACCTGCAAGTCTTTATTTTACAAATTATATAGATCCTAAAGAACTCTTTACTTCTCGCGCTCTATAAAGAGTGTCATTCAAATGATTTTAAGGTGCACTCGGTCAGAGGACAATCGCCTGTGATATCATCTAATTTTGTTTTTGATTGTCAGCATAATGTAGGCCTATAGTTATAATAATGTTTATACAACATAATTATAATGATACTTATACATGGTCAAACTAGTGTGCAACTTAGTAAGCAAAACTAATACTAAAATTGATTTAAATTTGGTTTTGTAGTTTGGGCCCAAATGAAAAAAATTGTTACCATTTTTAATCGTTTAAGTTAATATGATAAAAAGAATATATAAAAATCTGTGGATATTATCTATGCATTTATTGGGTAAAATTGCTTTTTACTGTCATTCAATGTATTTTTGGCCATTATTAATGCACTGTCACTTTAATTGAGCATGAACAGTGCAGCAAAACTAGACTCAGTGCCGAAACTATCGCAGCACTGCTGCTTCACCTCGCGCTCACATGCTGCTTCTGCATGCAGTATGAAAGCTCTAATCTGTTAACATGGACGCCGAAAAAAGATGCGCTGCTCACGCACTTCTCACGCTCTTCTCACGCTTACGATGGAACAGGCTTGAGGTGACGTGAATAAATACTAACTGTTATATATCAATAATTATTATTATATTATATATCTATTATATAACAATATTATATATCAATAATTGGTACTAACATCTAAAAAACTTTATTTTAATTTCATGGGATCCTTAAGCAGGTAATTAAATATTAAACATATCACTATTGTCAAAGACTTAAATATTTACAAAAAAAAAGTAAAAAAAAAAGCTATTTAACCCCTTATCTGTCTCTTTCTGTCTGTTTTAACCAATTTTGGTTTTCACACTTGAAGATTATATACTTTTTATGCATAATATAGTTTGTCCAAATAACTACAGGCCTAGGTTTAGACAATGTAGTGATCATCACATATTTGACATCATCAATATTGATGTCTATTGTATATCTAAGAGAGTAAATGCAGAAAAACGATCAAATACATTTTATAAATGTAAGATATGCCTTTCAAAATCATAAGAAATCTCAGTGACCTCAAACTTTTAAACAGTTTTGTACTTAATAATAATCAAATAATCAAAGTATTTTAGCAGCTAGAATACCACCATTTAAACATTCAGAACAAAAATAATAGACCAAAAAAGGATAATATATTTTTTTGCCATCACTGAACATTCATATTTTTTGGAAAAGCCATCAAGGACAAAGAGACTAGAAAGGAGAGAAAAACAAGTACAATCCATGAGTCCATGAGTCTGATGGTTGATGCTGAAAAAAATCATTTCTAAAAATCTATTCTGTCAACATTAAGAAAACTTAATATCCAGTGAGTGGCTGATAGAGGTGAACATTATGAATGTAAAGGGACTTTGTGTACCTGTGCCTTGAGATTTATTAGACTGGTTTATATTCAGAAATTGGTATTAAACTTAAAATATAATTCAATAGTAAGTCAATAACCATTTAAAAAGACAATCAAACCATTTCAACAATTTAATTTGCGGTTGGAGATGCCTCAAGACAGCTGTTGTGAAACTATTTTATTTGCCCAATGGACTTCCATCTTAAATAAATTACTGTAAACCGAAGGATTAGTTAAAATGATGTTATGAGATAACAGAGAATACAAATTGAATCTGGAGGTCTCATTAATAAAATTGACTAAATGAAAAGATACAGTGAGAAATCTCTGCCCACTTTCATTAGCTCAAATATGTTAAAATGATGTTGAGGTTGCAGGGGACACGGTGGGTCAGTGGTTAGCACTGTCGCCTCACAGCAAAAAGGTTGCTGGTTCGGGTCCCGACTGGATCAGTTGGCATTTCTGTGTGGAGTTTGCATGTTCTCCCGTGTTGGCATGGGTTTCCTCCGGGTGCTCCGGTTTTCCCCACAGTCCAAAGACATGCGCTATAGGTGAATTGAATCAACTAAATTGGCCGTAGTGTACATGTTTGAATGAGTGTGTATGGATGTTCCCCAGTACTGGGTTGCAGTTAGAAGGGCATCCGCTGTGTAAAACATATGCTGGATAAATTGGCAGTTCATACCTCTGTGGCAATCCCTGATAAATAAAATGGACTAAGCTGAAGGAAAATGAATGAATGAATGTTGAGGTTGCACAGAAAGTCAAAACTTCAAACATTTCCTAAATCACAGACAGTCATACCTAGACCATTTCTTGATTAAATCCATCTGGAAAATGCTAGTCTTTTATTAAAATCTGTATCATCTTAAAAAACAAAAACAAAATAATTCTAATAATTACAGATATGCAAACATAATTGTTTTTATTATTCGTTTGCTCATTGCTTTTTTTTTTTACAGAACCTAAACTTTTGACTGAATGAAAGTTATTCTATTGACAAGCAATTCCCTGAGAATGATAAAAGCAACCAGCAAACACCATGTTTTGTTAGCTTTATAAAGATCTGTTTTAATAAAGCTTAGTGATGAATGGTTGCACACACATTGCACACAAGGTTGAGCCCCATCAGAGTAACAGATGTTCTGAAAATTAGCTGAAGTTCAATTCACGCACCTCAGTTTCTCCACGCATCGTGACACACACAGACGATGCCAGTAACAAAGACTGAACTCATGATCTGAATCAAGACAACATAATAATAGAACAAAAAACAGTTAATTAACACAGTACCTTGAAAGCTGTTCTGGAATCGAGAGCCTGGAGGCAGAAGCTCAGGTGTGTATTCTTCATATCCACCCACACAGAGCTGACTGAAGGTGTTTAGACCCACCAGCGGTCCAGGAGACATACCTGTCCTCTTCTTCTGTCCATTAACCTACCCCAAATCAAACAACAACAAAAAACAAACAAAAGAACATCAATGTTACGTCAGAACAGGAAATGCCCAAGTTATTTCTTTGTTTTTTAAGAAAATCATTCATCATATTTGTAGAAGACCAACATCAATGTATTTTTTCACAGGCTTTGTCTTGCTTTTCAAATGAATATCAATAGGATTGGTTTATACAATTAATAAAGGTATATTCTATGCAGTAATATATTACTATTCTTTCATTCATTTTCCTTCGGCTTAGTCCCATATTTATCAGGAGTCACCAGAGCAAAATTAACCCCCAACTATTCTAGCATATGTTTTACACAGCGGATGCCCTTCCAGCCGCAACCCAGTACTAGGAAACACCCATACACTCTCGCATTCACACACATACTTATACATTAAGGCCAATTTTGTTTACCTAATTCACCTATACTGCATGTCTTTGGACTGTAGGAACCACGCCAACACGGGGAGAACATGCAAACTGCACACAGAAATGCCAACTGACCCAGCTGGGACTCGAACTAGTGACTTTCTTGCTTTGAGGTGACAATGCTAACCACTGAGCCACCGTGCCACCCTAGACAACATTTAAAGTGGATAAAAAAAGTTTTCTAAATTGTCCCATGATAAGAATGGGTGTTGTTCAACAGCTTTGACGAAAAGTTTTGATCCACTGTTACATATGTATGTATATATATATATATATATATATATATATATATATATATATATATATTAGGGCTGTCAATATTAGCGCGTTAACGCACGTGATTAATTTGAAATATTTAACGCGTAAAAAAAAAATTAACGCATTTATCGCAGTTGCAGTTTTTTTTTTATTTCCTGTTGGGGTCGACGTGTGTTCAGGGCCGGGCACGCCCATAGAGGCGACCTCCTCACTTTCATCCGCGACACCCACCCACTCCCTCCCGGTGCTAACTTTTAACCGCAAACCGGTAAGTTTCTATTTCACTTTCGGGTTGATGGCGGCGTGATCACGGTTTGTCTACAGCGCCAGTTCAGCTTGCTCCGGTCCTGCGTGTGTTTAATGTGCAAAGAAATATGGATAAAGGAGAATATGAATCCATGTAAATGTATTCAGTGAAAGCGCCAGATGATGTCACAAGCCGTCAAAGACATCCCATTCCTCTCTAAGTTGACTCCAAGCGCCCTCAACACTACACGCAACTTTTGTAAAGCGTCTGCTTCACGTTGATGTGTCAGAATCCTTGATTAAGAAATAAAGCCATACTTTAGAACGCTTAGTTTAAGCAAATTTGATTCGATCGTGCGTGTTGATGATCTGAAGGGAGTGGGCTGCTCTCTCTCTCTCTCTCTGTGTGTGTGTGTGTGTGTGTGTGTGTGTGTGTGTGTCTGTGTGTGTGTTTTCTGAATGAGTGTATGGTCTGTATGGTGATCCTCCAGCTTCTGTACCTCTCCCAGAACCTGTGCATGTGTTTAATATTAGATAATATCAGTGTGTGCTTGTTTAACCTGCTAATGGAAGAGGAGCTGTGTGTGTTGTTCCCGATAATGTCAATAGACTGGTCTGTCTTAGCAACTGGTTAAATCGTCACTTTAGAATTATAAGGTTCTGTCTGAAATTTTTGTCAAAATTGAGTTATTGACATTCTTATTAAATGACAACTTATTTACATTATGGGATGTTTTTTTATAAGTTGTTTACATTAAGACCTTTTATTTAAAAACAAAAACAAATGTTACACACAAACTGTTTGGTATGGAATGCAAAAACTTTGAAGCTCAATATCTCAAAATCATTCAGAACGCAGACAGAAACTTATAATTCCAAGGTGACGAAATGTTAAGGAGGACAAAGCTAAATTGTTTCTACTTTATAATTAATGTTCTCAACTCTCAATACAACTTTACAATAAATACAATTGTTTGTATTCAATACTTTATTATTATAATTTTTCAATTTCTATATTTGCAATGCCTGTATTTTGGATATTCCTGTATTTTACAAAAATGTGTGATTAATTAGTTAATTTTTTTAATCAATTGACAGCCCTAATATATATATATATATATATATATATATATATATATATATGCCTGGCCTTGATAAGCTTTTTATTTTATTTTCTGATATTAGATATATAAAGTTAAAGTCAGAATTATTCACCCCCCTGTATATTTTTTTTCCCCAATTTCTGTTTAACTGAGAGAAACTTTTTAATAAGTACAAGTTATTGTATAATGATAGTTTGTTCTGTAGACCATAGAAAAAAAATTGCTTAAAGAGGCTTATAATTTTGACCTTAAAATCGTTCTTAAAACATTTAAAACTGCTTTTGTTCTAGCCAAAATAAAACAAATAAGACTTTTTCAGGAAGAAAAAATATTATCAGACATACTGTGAAAATGTTCTTGCTCTGTTAAACATCATTTGGGAAATATAAAAAAAAAGAAAAAAAATTCAAAGGGAGGCTAATAATTCTGACTTCAACTGTGT
>CAIGQZ010001313.1:3560818-3577371 GCA_903798205.1 Danio tinwini | reverse complement strand
ACAAACAAACAAACAAACAAACAAACAAACAAACAAACAAACAAACAGCACACTTCACCTGAAACACTTGCCACAGTCTAAAGCCTAAGCAAACATATAATCAAAAGTACAATTTGATATACAAATAAATAATAACAATTGAAATTGGAACCAATAATATTAACATTTAAAACTTACAAGTAGTTTCCAAAAAGCAAGATAAATTAGTCCTGAAAAGACTAAATGTAATTCAGGGATTCTCAACAGGTGGACACTAGTGGACCTCAGTGATCTTGCAGGTGGGCTGCGAAATAGCTTAAAATGAATATGATTTTGTATAATGGAATTTTATTTATTTATTTATTTTTAAAGTAGGTAATGCTGTCGCCGCACAGCAAGAAGGTTGCTGGTTCAAGCCTCGGCTGTGTCAGTTGCTGTTTCCGTGTGGAGTTTGCATGTTCTCCCTGCGTTCGCGTGGGTTTCCTCCGGGTGCTCCGGTGTCCCCCACAGTCCAAAGACATGCAGTACAGGTGAATTGGGTAGGCAAAATTTTTCGTAGTGTATGAGTGTGAATGAGTGTGTATGAATGTTTCCCAGAGATGGGTTGCAGCTGGAAGGGCTGCGTAAAACATGTGCTGCATAAGTTGGCGGTTTATTCAGCTGTGGCGACCCTGGTTTAATTAAGGGACTAAGCCGAAAAGAAAATGAATGAATGAATGAATGTATTTATTTTTAATAACTGGTAGAATAAAGGTAAATAAAGGTTTAAATGAGCATTACATACAAACATTTTAGAGGTGGGCCTTCAAAAATTGATTGGAGAAAGAAGTGGGCCCCAAAGTAAAAAAGGTTAGGAAACCATTGTCTTAATTGATCTAAAAGAAGGACGATTGTTCCAGTCAAAAGGAGCTTTATATTGAAAGGACCTACGGCCACTTTCTGTTGTAATTCTTTGAACGGACATCTTAAAACAAACCTACATAGAGTATTCAAGACAGTATTTAAAGGTTTTAAATTAATATCAGAGGTATTCTTATAAATAATATCAGCATAATCAATAACAGGGAAAATTAATTAAGAAATACAAATTTTTCTTACTTGAAATGAAAAACAGTTAATAGAACGATAAAGAAAGCCTAAGCACCGATATGACTTTTTCATTATAAAATCAATATGGGGTTTAAAGGACAGTTCAGTATCGAGCCAAAGACCTAGATCATTGCTGGCAGCTAGCTCTCTGCAACTCTCACATATTTGCCCACTGAAGCTAAGCAGGGCTGTGCCTGGTCAGTACCTGGATGGGAGACCGCATAGGAAAGCAAGATTGCTGCCGGCAGTGGTGTTGGTGAAGCAAGCAGGGAGTGCTCAACCTGTGGTCTGTGTGGGTCCTAATGCTCCAGTAGAGTGAAGGGGACTCCTTCGAAAAACAGTATAGGGGTTTGAATTTGCCCACTGGCCTCTGTCCATATCATAATTGGCTTCATCACTCTCCACCAATCAGCTGGTGTGCTGTCTGGCGCAATATGGCTTGGCTGCCGTCACGTCATCCAGGTGGATGCTGCACACTGGTGGTGGATGAGGAGATTCCCCCTCATTGTGTGAAGTGCTTTGACTGTCTAGAAAAGCGCTATATAAATGTAAGGAATTATTATTATTATAGATATTTAAATTCGTAAACTTAAGACATCTGTGACCCATGATTAATTCTAATATTTATGTCTACAAAATGTAACCGCTGAGATTTTTTAAAGAACACCATACTACAATACTACACCATACGACTTCTTTTCATTTGAAAACTGTATATTGTTTCAAACTGCTAAACATGTAAATACAGGTCTCTTCAAGAGTTTACACATGCTTGATAAGGTACTGTAAATGCATGTTTGACATGCTGTCCCGGGAGAGAGCCCTGAGCACGGTGGATCCTCGAGTCTGGGGTTTCCGCCTGTTTAGTTGGGAGAGAGGGCAGTCTGAGCTGAGGTCTCGAGAACTCCCCTAAATTAAAGGAGGGAGGGAGTCAGGGTGGATGGGGGGATTTTTCAAGAAGATGGCTAAGGTAAGAAAATCTATTTATATGATCTATATAAGAAAGTCTATTTATATGCGATTGGTAGATCATGCTACTATTAATGCAGCCGTGGTCAATCATAAGCATGTGATCATTTCGAAATTAGTTTATAAAAATTCACTTTTTTAAAATTGCTGTTCATTTTCAGCCTTAAAGGTCCCATGAACCGGAAGCTATGACCGTGATTTTTTCGTATTGTGACTTAGTTCCTAGAGAAACAATATTTAATGAGCAAATAGTGGGCGTGGCTAGTTTTTTCTACTGCAAGCTGATTGGATGTAGTAAAGCAGGCATTTCATTCAGAAAGATTGGGAAAAAGTTTTGGGGGGAGTAATTACAACCTAACAGACCCCTCCTCCTTCACCATTTCTGTTTGTTGTCAAAACTGACAGTTGGAACAGCTTGATTAAATGTTAGCCACCCCATTTGCTAGATATACGTAATCTGACAATTTAACAGAAAAAAACAGGAAGTGCATTTTCAGATTTCATTTAAAGATTACAAGGGCAAACTTTTTTTTTCTTAATGACATGCACAGATGAACTGGCAATGTGAGCTAACAAAATCACATGGTTTGTTTTGATTTCTTGGGGACTTTAAAAGTTGTGAGAGTAGAAGATCCCACAATGCAATCTGAGAGTTTAAATGAATAAAAAACAAGCATGATTCATGATCTGAATAATTGCTAAATGTGCTATAGAGAGCATTGATTCAATAAATTAAATTGCTTATGTTAGTTAAATGTTTTCTAGAAATGGTTTTATATGCTCATTTATAACACTAAAAAGGACCCCTAGAGTGAAAGCTCAGTTTTGACCATATTTGGAACAGTTGTGAATATTAATGAGCTCTACTCTGACAGACACACGCAAAATAACCATACTTTATTTGTCAAAAAATAATTTAAAAGTCCCGTGGAGTGCTTTGAAATGTGCATTTTTTTATTCGACGTTTGACGTAATTTTGTTCGTCCACCCTTTTTTTTAAATACAGCTAATAGTATTTTGTTTTATCACTGATCTGCCAGAGTGGTTGAGCTCAAGCACATCAAATGAGAAGGGTCTTAAAGGGGGCGGGGCATGTCAGATGCTAGAGTGCAAATGATCGGTCATGATTTGATGAGAAACTGAAGTATGAGGTGACATGAATAAAACCATTGATCCATTTAGGCAGAAGTGACAAACTGCAAGCTGCATGTTTTATATATATCTGTTTTATATTTTCTAAACACAAATATTGTCACTGCTTTGCAGCACATTAGCTTATAGATATCATTAAAACCAACAACACTGATACTAACATAAAAAAAAAAACTATTTAAATTTTATGGGTGCTTTAACAAATTTTGTAGCAATTGTTAGCAACCTATCCACTTGTTAAGTGGTGACGTGTTGATGTATGTAATACTGTTTCCGGGTCCAAGCCGCCACTCATTTGAATTGACTAAATATTCGTTTATAATAACTTTTTATTCATATCACACATTAAAGTGAATTTTATATAAAGTCATAGTGTACGCAACAATCACTGGGTTTGCTGCATCACAAATACCAAAATTTTAACAATTTATAAAAAATGTATGACTTTCTGGACATCAGATATTAGGCATGGACATATATATTGCGATCGTGATTTTCGAAAGTATTACATCGCTTTGTAAACGTTTATTATTAGCATTTGAGGAGTCTCCTCATTCAGTTTCATAGAGCGCTTGGACCCGAAAGCTCCTTCGCGTGACGTCACACTTAACAAGCGGATAGAAAACAATGTAAAGATATAGAGTGATGTGGCGAGCTTTCGTCTTCCTGCTTTTCAAGTTGTCAAAATAAGAGTCCCACATACAGAAGTTTAAATAAACTTAAAAATAAAGGGGGAACATTATCATTGCTCTAATCTCACTAGTAAACGTTGTAGCCAATTAAACACAGCCTGGGGTGTGCATATTAAGGATCCCATGTGCAATGTAGCAGTCATGTAGTGTGTCTAGTTCTGATTGACCCATTTTTCACCAGTATTTTACACTCACGCTTACATGAGAATGAAGAAACAATGGTGTTTAAAGCTTAAATCATGCCATGTACTGAACTCTTAATATTTAACTATGCCTATAAGTATAACCAGATTTTCATTATATGGCACCTTTTAGAAGCAGCTATATGCTACAGTGTACTAAAATAACACTGAAAGCTATACAGCAGTTCTTTTTCATTAGTATCTTTAGTTATTGATGTTGTTAAAAGTGTACAGTTGACATTTATTATCTTGTGGATAATATATTGTTTTTTCACTGCACACATCAAATACATTCATGTAATATAAAGTGTAAATATTAATTAAACTTAA
The DNA here is from genome assembly GCA_903798205.1 of Danio tinwini. NCBI lineage: Eukaryota > Metazoa > Chordata > Actinopteri > Cypriniformes > Danionidae > Danio > Danio tinwini. The sequence goes on along the minus strand of CAIGQZ010001313.1, from coordinate 3,572,978 downwards.
TATTTAGCTTTAAGTAGTGTGGATACACTGCTGTGCAAAGTTCTGTGTGAATGTAATAGCAGAGGAATTATTGCAGTTGATAAAATGTGTAGGATCGAGCAGAGCTCACAGCGTGGGATACTGTTTTCATCAAAGCTATGAACTCAGCTTGACCTTTTGTTTGCACTGTCATGAAAGAACCGCAAGCAAAAACTAAATGCAACTTTAACAGTTTTGGATTTTTAAATGTACTGTTATACAGGGTTAAGTAAATATATAGTATAATACAAATCTTTTTCAATTCAAACTTTTTTGGAAACAACATTATTTAATGCATTATTATTCATTCATTTTCTTTTCGACTTAGTCCCTTTATTCATCAGGGGTCACCACAACGGAATGAACCGCCAACTTATCCAGCATATGTTTTACGCAGCGAATGTCCTTGGGAAACATCCATAGACTCTTGCATTCACACACATACAATATAGCCTATTTAGCTTATTCAATTCATCTGTACCGCATGGACTGTGGGGGAAACCTTAGCGCCCAGAGAAAACCCACACCAACATGGGCGAAACAAGCAAACTCCACACAGAAATACCAACTGACCCAGCTGACCAACAACCTTCTTGCTGTGAGGGGATTGTGCTACCCACTGCGCCACCGTGACACCTGCATTATTATATTTTATATATACACATTCATTCATTCATTTTCTTTTTGGCTTAGTCCCTTTAATATTCCGGGGTCGCCACAGCGGAATGAACCGCCAACTTATCCAGCATGATTTTTTACGCAGCGGTTGCTCTTCCAGCCGCAACCCATCTCTGGGAAACATTCACACTCATCCACTGCAGACAATTTAGCCTACCCAATTCACCTGTACCACATGTCTTTGGACTGTGGGGGAAACCGGAGCACCCGGAGGAAACCCACGTGAACGCAGAAAGAACTGCACACAGAAACGCCAACTGACCCAGTCAAGGCTCGGACCAGCGACCTTCTTGCTGTGAGGCGTCAGCTTTATATATATATATATATATAAATAAACACAACTCACTACAAATTTGTCATTACAGAGAAAACAAACTCTGGCACATAATTATAATTTAATGTTCTTTGGCTAATGTTTCATTTGCAATGTTAAAAAAAAAAAACTGAAAAAAAAATCTAATTATTTGCTTCATAGGACAAAAAATAACAATAATTAAATGAGCCAAATTATTACAAATTTAACTTTTGAAATAAATAGTTACAATTGTGAATCCTTGCCAATAAAATGGATGCCAGTTAACAAAGGGTGTATGACATTTTGTTTTATATTTTATATTTTACAAACTGCAATTCTAGTGGGTTTCAATATAAATATTTGTAACTACTGCAAACTACGGGGGGCTAGACTAAACTCATCTCCCCAAAATAAGCCATGGGTTCCCCTGAAAACATGATTTGTGAAATTTTTTTTGGGGGTGGAAAATATTGACAATGTGTTATTTTTCAGTGCGGTTTGTAAAGTGATCATGGATTATTGTGTGCAAAAATATCATTTATTCATGCATGACAGCGATTTTAAAAAAATATTTAAAAAAAGATAACTACACATGCTATTCTTGTCATGAGCATCAAGGTGTGGGGGCGCTGAGGAGCAAAGTCCAGTCACATCAAAGACTTACAGCTAGATGCTTTCATATAGACGTTGAGACACTTATTAAATTTCTGAAACAAAATATGTATTGTGTTTTGTTCAATTTGCTTCATACAGTAGGCCAATACAATGTTCTTTTTTGAAACACCGTGATATTGCTGTAAACATGTTGGACACTTAAGCTGAAAGTAGGGTAAACCTGACAAAACAGAACCCCTTTCAATGGTGTTTCTTTTTTATTTTCGAATTCGCGATTATGTTTTACCGGAGTGATCCTGTGTGTTTTATAACCTACATCACTGTGGCAAGGGACTCTTAAGATCAAAGCTATTCACGCCTGCTGTTCTCGTGTGAATCCACCGGACGCCGCTGTCGACTGACTGACTGGCTGAGGCCTAATCCCAATTATATTTTTGTACCCCTTCCCCTTCACCCTTAAAACCAAGAGTAAAGAAAAAGGGCTTCAAAATTTACCTCTAAGAAATGGGACAGCACTACAGCACCTGCACATGTCATCATATGTCAACGCGATCTCATGCTTCATATGAGATCAGACGATCGCGACTGCTGAAGTTATTCCAGTTGCTTTATTATTTGGTATTTGTCTTCAAGAAAGCATAGAAGGCATATATTATGTTATCATAATAATATAATGTGGCAATAGGATCGTAACTATACTGCACATTTACACAGTGGCCATATTCAGCTATGTAAACACACAAAAAACAACATTAACATTATAGAAGACACTGTAAAAAGGTTTCCCAGCCACTTAACTTTTCTCACAGGGTATTCGAGTGTCAGAATGTTGTGGGACTGCTATACAGTAGTTATTATTATGGATTACAGATCGCGAAATTTAGCGGTTTTTATTTTATAGTTTTTTTAAAGCATGACGGTAAAACACGAACCCGGTTATGAATATATTAAAACATAGGCTGGTTTGTTGTAAAAATTCCTAATAATAACAAAAATACAAATTTGTGGACCTCTTTACCTCCGGGTGCAACTATCCTGTTGTTGTGGCTGGTGTATTCTGGGAAATTTTCTTACCACCAGGGTTTCGAGTGTGGTCCTGAAAAATCTTCGTTCAAAGGGCTATCTACCACTTCCCCTTAGCCCTACACCTTCAAGCTAAAAAGAATTGGGACACCCCTACCCCTTCACGGGAACATACAAAATGAGAGGTAGGGGTTGGAGGAAGGGCTAAGGGATAGAATTGCGATTGGGCCTGACTGACCCACCCTCCTCCTTCCTTAAACCCAACCATTAGCGTTTTTAAAAGCACCAATTGACCTGCCTACCCAACCGACAAAAAAAACGAAAAGCCCTTACCTGATTTTTACCATGTTTTCAGACTTTACCACCATTTCACCCTGTTATTTACTTGTTTATTTTACCTTTGGTTTCTGTTTTTGTCTTAACTACTTTCTGGAACCGTTATTTGCGGGACTCAAACCCCGTCGTCGTGATCAACTCCTTTTTTTGTCTTAAGTCCGACGACAAACATGGCGAGCTAACTAGACAAACTGGTAACAGCAGGAAAGCCGTCCATATGGAGGTAAGCAGTCAGCTGATAAGCAGTGCGAATAGGAACAGGATCATACCGCTCCGTAGCATTCGTTTTAAAGAATGAAATGCAGCCATACGCACTTCTGGCTACATAATGCTCAATCTCCAGAAATGTATATAGGGTTACGTTTTCAGAATGAGCCTGTGTTAAAGAAATGACCACGTTTTCCAGGTATCTGACAACATAAACCATTATTTAAAGCAAATACTTAAAAAAATTCATCCCAGTTTCTTTATAATACAATTCAAAACATATTTAAAAGCATGTTGACCTGAAGCGCATTTCTGCTGGTGCTTAATGCATATTGCATTTAAAGCGTGACCCCAAACTAATAAGCAATCCATAAGAAAATTGTGGCAACGTGACATGTTTCAGTTTCACAGACAATTGACAAGGTTTTCAATCATTCTTCAGCGGAACTCAACAGCTGCCATAATTCCGCTGGCCTCATCTATAAACATTGACATCTCAAGTGCTGAAGGACTTTGGCCAAATAGACCGTTGACACAGACTTGAGCATCTCAGACTCCCCGCACCGCTCTCAGGTATATCATCAGATCACAATCATTCACATTACTTTCTCCACTGCTTGATTTTCAAGTGACCATTTACACAGCCGGCAATGCAAAGCCCGAGATGATGGAAATCCACACCGAGAGTTTGAGATAATCAACACGATCATTTGAAATCAAATCGCAGGAAGGAGGAATGCACATTTACGCAAAACAAATCTCTATCCGTCTGACCAAAAACTGCATTTTTCCACATTATAATGGCAAAATCAATGATCACGGTTGAGTATCTTGTAGACATGGTGTCATAGCATTGCTAACTTGATGCTGCAGTCAAGCAATCATAGACACACACACAGAAAAAGTATAAATTGTCAGTTGTACAGTCTGTGCCAGATGCATCGTCCCACTGTGCTGCCAAATGATGTTTAACATGGATACTGGATTAAGAGTGAAGTGCAAATCATAAAGTTGTTTATAAAAATGCCATTAAACTTTCAGTTTTATGTATTAATTGCACACACAGTGCCCAGCATAAATGAGTACACCCTTTATAGAGTTCTCTAATGAAGAGGACCTATTATGCCAATGTTTACAAGATAAAAAATACAAAATAAGTCTCTGATGTCCATAGAGTGTGTACATGAAGTTTCAGTTCAAAATACGCCACAGATAATGTTTTAGAACTCTTTAAAACTGACCCTTTTAGATTCTTATTGTGCCTTTTTGGTAACTGTCACTTTAAATTCAAATGAGATTGTGCTCTTTTTCAAAACAGGGCAAAGCTACAAATGTGTCAGCATAGTGGCAGATTCAGAAACAAGACTAACATCTTATGCTAATGAGCGAAAGATTGTCACTAATGGGCGGAGGTCTCACTCTCCGATGACACGTACAAAGAGAGAATGTCTATCAAAGTGTTTCTGCAGATTTTTACCATTAGAAGCAGGTTATATTAAGAGACTATTGCCATAGAACTGTGTTTAAACCTTTTATAAAAGTGATTTATTCAAAATAGGTCCCCTTTAAATAAATTCTTTCTATGGGATGCTATGCAATAATATCTTTGTGTATACTGTACACTAGATTAGCCAGCATCAAAGCCAAAAATGAAAATAATCGAAAAATGTACGTAGGACATATTAACTTATTAACTCATGGTGCAAAAATTAGTACACCCCAATGAATATGTTAGAAAATTAATTAATTTATTCATTATTTGGTTTAGTCTCTATTTCAGAGGTCACCACAGTGGAATGAACTGCCAACTATTCCAGCAAATGTTTTATGCAGCAGAGGCCCTTCCAGCTGCAACCCAGTACTGGGAAACACCTATACACACTCATTCACACACATACTCATACACTATGGCAAATTTAGTTCATACAATTCACCTATAGCACATGTCTTTGGACTGTGGGGGAAACCGGAGCACCCGGAGTAAACCCACGTGAACACAGGGAGAACATGCAAACTCCACACAGAAATGCCAACTGGCCCAGCTGGAACTCGAACCAGCAACCTTCTTGGTGTGAGGCGACAGTGCTAACCACTGAGCCACCGTGCCAGCTGTTAGGGAAAAATATTAATTCAGTTCAATTATATATTCAGTTTTAACAAAGAGGAGAAATCAATACATCTTATAGAAATTTTGTAGTTTGTAATTTGCTTTGCAACAGCTCATTTGAATTTATTATCCTTCTACTGCTAAAATGTCTTATTTTGATGAATATAACTGTTTAATAAAACCGTTTGGTTTAAATACACCAAAATATATTGTATTCACAGAGAAATTTATCAAAATATTCATTTACAAAGAGGGTGTACTCAAAGTTTTGCTGTGCACATATTTTCAAAATTTAGGGAATACTGGTAAAAATTTGCTGTACAAAGGATTTGCTGCCAATTCAAACATGACTTTAATCTCTCTACGCAGATTATTACTCAACATATGTTGTTTATAATAATTACTTTTTTAATAACAAAATTATATAATTGTGCACTATAATTATATAGCTAATTATTGTAACATAACTTATGCTATTACTATAATTATATATAGTTACATGTTTTTATCTTGTGTTCTGAATAAAGGATTTGCTGGCAGCGTAAACACGATGTAATACTTAGACATATGATCACCTTAGAATTATAAGGTTCTGTCTGAAATTTTTGTCAAAATTGAGTTATTGACATATTCTTATTAAATGACAACTTATTTACATTATGGGATGTTTTTTTTTTAAGTTGTTTACATTTTAAGACTTTTTATTTGAACAAGCAAATGTTACACACTTACTGTTTGCTATTAAATACAAAAACTTTGAAGCTCAATATCTCAAAATCATTCAGAACGCAGATAGAACCTTATTATTCCAAGGTAACGATATGTCGTTAATAAAAACAGTATTATAAATTGTATATGTAAATTTGTACTATATAGTAAAAAAAACCCTAGTATTATTTTAAATGAAGGAAATAAAAAGAAATAAAGTTTGTTCACACATGTAAAAGTTCTCATCTTGTTTTGTCAGTCATCATCACATCTAAATAACAACAACGACAAAAATAGCCCATGTTGAATCATAACTTAAGGACATACTGTACAGAATGGGCACTATGGTGGCTCAGTGGTTAGTACTGTCACCTCACAGCAAGAAGATCACTGATTCGAGTTCTGGATGAGCCAGTTGGCATTTCTGTGTGTTTGCATGTTTTCCTTGTGAAAATTTATTTCAGCTAGCTACCAAGAAAATATTTCTCATTTTCATTTAGTTTAAGCTAAAACTAAAATAACTAACTAAAACTACAATATAATCTAAAATAAAATTATTAAACACTATCCTGTAGGAATAAACAAATTTAAACTACTAATAAAAAATGACTGAATTCTACAAAACTTCTGGCCTCTGAACATGTATTTATTTCCTATAAAACAAAATAGAACAATAAAACAATATAATAACTTTAATATTTAACTATAAAATACTATGTAAAATATTTAACTAAATATTTTACAAAAGTAAAAGATTTTAGACAATCAAAAACTAACAACAATAACAAAAATGCACAACCTAATTACAAATAAAATTACTTAAACTGAAATCAAAATGGAAACATAATTTTTTTTAAATGATAAAAAAAAAACCTTTTGGATATTTTAAAATTAGACAAAATCAATCAAAAGAAAAAGATATTTTGCAATTCAGAAACTGAAACTACAAAAATCTACTAAAATTAAAGTAAAAAGAGGAATCAAATCTCTGACAAACTCTATAATATAATATAAATTATAGCAACTAAAAATAACACATGCACATTAGTCATGCACACCGCGCCAGATAAATAAAAACAGCAACTCAATTTAGGTCATTAAAAAGAAATAATGAATTAACATTCAATTCAGACGCTCTCCTCTAATGAAAGGTAGCACATTTCTTCCAGCTGCATTAACATTCTGCCTAAGAGCCATTTGGCTGACCTTGATCCAGAATCACGCAATGCCTGATCTCATCAGATCTCCACTGCTACTGCAGACCCACGGAGATGACCTCAAAATCAAGAGGCAGAATTATTGATATCCGCAATGCCAGCTTTATTCTCACCGTCTGACAGGAGGAAGAGATTAGACGCTCGTGACGGTGCGTAAGGGTCAGGGACAGGTTGCACAGACAGAGATGAAAATGGCAAGATATTGTGATTACAATCAACCCAAAAGGGCTCTGTTATGCTTCATATATGCTGTCACTTCATATGTGCTGCATGTCAAGCATGAAAAACATCTGCAAAGATAAATGATTAACCAAGTATATGATAATAAATGTTTTAAGGGAAAAAATATTAAATCAAAGTTATTTTTTTTACTCATTTAAATACATTACTTTATTCTATTCTATTCTATTCTATTCTATTCTATTCTATTCTATTCTATTCTATTCCTGAAGATGTTAGGCAACTGCACTGCTATTTTAATGAATATTACCATTTAATAAAACTTTTTTCTTTTAATGTACCAAATATACACTCACCGGCCACTTTATAAAGTACACCTGTCCAACTGCTTGTTAACGCAAATTTCTAATCAGCCAATCACTTGGCAGCAACTCAATGCATTTAGACAAGCAGACATGGTCAAGACGATCTGCTGCAGTTCAAACTAAGCATCAGAATGGGGAAGAAAGATGATTTAAGTGATTTTGAACATGGCATGGTTGTTGGTGCCAGACGAGCTGGTCTGAGTATTTCAGAAACTGCTGATCTACTGGGATTTTCATGCACAACCATCTCTAGGGTTTACAGAGAATGGTCCAAAAAACAAAATATCCAGTGAGCGGCAGTTCTGTGGGCGCAATTGTCTTGTTGATGCCAGAGGTCAGAGGAGAATGGCCAGACTGGCTCAAGGCAACAGTAACTCAAATAACCACTCGTTACAACAGAGGTATGCAGAAGAGCATCTCTGAACACACAACACGTCGAACCTTGAGGCGGGTGGGCTACAGCAGATAAAGACCACATCGAGTGCCACTCCTGTCAGCTAAGAACAGGAAACTGAGGCTACAATTGCCTGTCTGATAAGTTTCGATTTCTGTTGTGACATTCGGATGGTAGGGTCAGAGTTTAATGTCTACAACATGAAAGCATGGATCCATGCTGCATTGTATCAAAAGTTCAGCCTGGTGGTGGTGGTGTCATGGTGTGGGGAATATTTTCTTGGCATATTTTGGGCCCATTACTACTAATTGAGCATTGTGTCAACGCCACAGCCTACCTGAGTGTTGTTGCTGACCATGCCCATGCCTTTATGACCACAGTCTACCCATCTTCCGATGGCTACTTCCAGCACGATAACGCACCATTTCATGAAGCGCAAATAATCTCAGACTGGTTTCTTGAACATGACAATGAGTTCACTGCACTCAAATGAGCTCCACAGTCACCAGATCTCAATCCAACTGAGCATATTTGCTATGTGGAGGAATTCGCATCATGGATGTGCAGCCGACAAACCTGCAGGAACTGCGTGATGCTATCATGTCAATATGGACCAAAATCTCAGAGGAAAATTACTGTACTAGTAAGGTCTACCTAATAAAGTGGTTGGTGAGTGTATTGTCTATATTCACTGAGAAATGTATACAAATATTCATTTTCAAAGAGGGTGTATTCATTTATAATGTGCACTATACATATTTTTCCATTTTACGGAATACCAAAAAACATTTGCTGTACATAAGATTTGCTGTCAGCTCAAACTTGACTTTTTATTCTCTCAATGCAATTTTAGTATTTTTTAGTATCTAATTAGTATAGTAAGTATCTGAGGCACAAGCTGTAAAGGCTCTGCCCTCTTCTGAAATGGGGGTGGGGAGCAGTAGCTCATTAACATTTAAAGAGACACTCACAAAAACAGTGGGTTTCTGCTTCCATTGTTTGGGAGGTATTTTAAAGGGCACCTATTTTACCCCTTTTTTAAAACGTAATATTAATATTATGGTTCTTCTGAGTGTGCCAGTTTGGGTTCAGTTCAAAACACAATTTATTTTTTTTATTATGATGTGTTAAAAAGTGTCATTTTGGGGGCGTGTACACAGTTTGCTGTTTTAGGGGCGTGTTGCTTCACATGAACATTAGTTTCAACTTCCCACACAACTTAACAAGGTGGCGGAGCCAAGAGCTCCCCTGCTTTGTGCATTGCAATAGACAGGCAGACAGAGAGAAGCAACATGAGTGAGAGTACCAGCCAGCTGTACATGTCCTCACTTCCATCCGCATCCCTTTTCATCCGCATCCCTTTTCAACGCAAAATGCATGGCGCTGTGTGTCGTTAGTTCGTTATTTCCAATGGAGGGACGAGCACGTGAGGCAGCGCGCTCGCACTTTCCAGCTGCACCTAGTTAAGATGACAGGGAGCTTCTGTGACTGCGGGAAATGCAAACCGCTGAAGTTTAAAGAAGACACAATGGAAAAGTACACATGTATGCAAACACACCAAAACTTACAAACACTGGCGGCAAGGAGAGCAATAACATGGTGAATGGTGCCCAATGAGCCTTGCATCTAAAAATAGAGCAAGAGTGTTTCTTTGGTGACGTCGCTTTGACTCACACGCTGAAAATGGCGGACGTGAAACAACATACTGAGGATATGGTAATGGCCACCTGTCAATCAATATTGGTGGGCGGGGGGACTGCACTCCTACGTCAAGTTGCGGTCGATCTCAAAACCGCTCCAATTGGTCCACCGTTTTAATGCTGTTAAATTGAAAAAAAAAGGACTGAGTGTGTTTATATCACCCCAATATGACGGTATATACACTATACCTACACATATGTCTGTCCAAACAGCTTGAAAAGTAGATTTTTCACCATAGGTGCCCTTTAAGGTGAAACCTCACAGACACATTCTGGGGACATACTGAGAATTATATCTTGTAAAAAGTTGCACAACCAGTTGCCTATAATCCTATAAGGCTGGTTTTGAGTAAAGGAATACATTAAGCTAAAACATACACATGTGCAATCAAAACGTTAAGGCTTAACCCTTGTTATTAAATAAAAAAAAAATCATTAATTTGGTAAATTAAATTGATGAAAATGTACATGTTGAGTACAATGATGTTAGCAAGTGAAATCTGCATTTGGATTTGTATTCCTTTTTTATATCACATGAACACAAAGAGAATATGTACAGGACAGGATACATTTCATTCTCATTTTTTTGCAATATATTTTTTCTTTTTCAAATGTGAAAAATGCAAAACACTTTGTAGAATGCCAACAGGTGAATAAAAGTCTCCCGGCTGCCTTTTAGCATGAGTTGTTGGCACAGCGTGGTGCATGTGTGTTTGTTTGTAATGACATCTTTAACTTCCTGCTATCTTAATGTTATTTAAATGACAATACTGCACTCCTTTTAAAAGGTTTTACTTGCTGGTGCACATTGGCCAATTCAGCACAGTCTTCTGCTTTAGACATCATGCTGTTTCAATTGCTGCTTCCATTTTTAACTAGAGATGGATTTCTTTTGATGCCATCGAACTTGCTGTTGAACCTTGCTGCTTTTAAAGGCGTTTATACAAATGCACAATTTAAATGCTTAAGACACTTTTTTGACTGTTATCAAATGCCACCTGCTGACTTGTAAGAATAATTCAAGTCTTGTATTTCCTGCTTCCTGCATGTGCTTTGCAACACTACAATAGGGATTACAATGGCAACTAGCTGAAATAAAAGTAGTTTAATGTTTATATATATATATATATATATATTTAGATAAAATAAAATATTTATAATATATATATATATATATATATATAATTTATTTGAATTTATTTGAATACATTTTGAACAAATAATGGTTGTAGTTATAAGGTACTATTATACGTATAGATCGATTGCTTTGTTTCTAAACAGGGATTCAAATTGTTACAATGTTGTTCTTTGTTTTTGGTGGGGTTCGCTTTTACACTGCATTTACATTTACATTTATGTAGCGCTTTTCTGGACACTCAAATTGCTTTACACATTTTTAGGGGGATCTCCTCATCCACCACCAGTGTACAGCATCTGCCTCGATGATGCCACGGCAGCGATATTGTGTTGATCACACACCCCATACCAGCTGATTGAAGGAGAGAAAGAGTGATGAAGCCAATTATGATATGGGGATGGTTAGGAGGCCATGATGGACAGAGGCCAGTGGGCAAATTTGACCAGGATGCTGGGGTTAAACTCCTACTCTTTTTCGAAGGACATCCTGGGATTTTTAACGACCTCAGAGAATCAGGACCCACACAAGAGAGTTAGGACCCATACGGACCAGGTCCATATTAACACCTTAAGGGTACATATTAGTACCTAAAAAAGTAAAAAAGTGTTCCTCTTAATTTTTAGGTACTAATATATACTTTTGAGGTACCAATATGGACCCTTTAAGAACAAATGTGTACCTTTTAAAAAGGTACCACCCTCCATTGACAGCTCACGTACCTTTATTTCTGAGAGTGTACTGACCAGGTGCAGCCCTGCTTAGCTTCAGTGGGCGACCATGTGAGAGTTGCAGAGAGCTAAACTCTCCTCACATTGGATTAGAGTTTCATGGTTCATGCCTATTACATATCCATATTACACTGTGATATAGCCTGGTTTGTTAGTTTGCTGGATCATATTGCTTTCTCACTACAATTGATTCGCTCCAAAGTTTGTTTCAATCAAGCCGAGACCACCCCATACAGGCAATATCGGACTGATTGGTTTGGCATGGATCAGAGTGCGATTACAGGTTTCACATATGCCAAACAAATTGCGCTGAGGCAAAAGTGCAAGGTTCCAAAACAAATTTCTAGGTGTGAAAGCACCCTAGCACCCAACTATATTCCAACCAATGTTTGGAATATTTCTGATCTTTACTTTTTTCTTTCTTGAATTTTTAAAATTATATATATATACA
>CAIGQZ010001313.1:3542072-3560418 GCA_903798205.1 Danio tinwini | reverse complement strand
ATATATATATTGTTGTGTATATTTATATATATATAAATATAGGTAAACAACTGATGCTCCAAATGAATTTATTTAACATGATCTGTATCACTTATTTCTATTGCATTATATCAGATTTATTTTTATTTTTATTTTTTTTAAACAAATTCAGTGATGGACAGTGAGGGACCCAAAACATCTATTGACATCAATTTCATTATTCAGACAAGGCGATTATATAATATATTTTAAATAAAATAAAAATATGATTATATGTATGTATGTACAGTATGTAGGTACTGTAAGTGGGTGAACTATCCCTTTAACTGCTACTGACGCTCCAGCTTAAAGATGTCAAATGAATTAATTTCTCATTTTACCATCTGCAGTTATTTCCAAAGGATTATATGCACATTTTGCACAGTGCCTCACAACATCATTCAAAATAATATTGAGCATAGATGTGCCAATGTCAAAAGAATGACTCATTCGGTGGAAATATTGAGAACAAAGAAAGCAGACATTCAGAAAAGTGCAGATGGCACATCTGACAATATCTCCATTCCATCAGCCAGAGTATTTCTATACAGACAAGTGACAGAAGGAGAGAAACCTTCTCCAAGTCCTAAGAGATGAGACCACTGAGTCAAACAAGACAGCAGGAATATCTAGAGAAAACTGATACAGGCTGTCGGATTGTTAAGTTAGAAGTGCTTGGCATCTAAACACATCCCCTATGGGAGAAAAGCTGTTCAAGAACAGCATCAAATATACAATTGAAAGCAGTGGCCAAAGACTACTGTATGCATCCGCAAAACAAAAGTAAAGAGATAGATCAACTAAAAGTGAAAAATACTGTATAGCTATATAGCTGTTTCCATCCAAAGATGCAAATTAAATATATGCACAAAACTGGAATATTAATTTTACTGCAAGTTTTAATAATGCAAATAATGCAGTTTCCTTACAGTGAGTCAAAGACGGAAAAATCATCAATTCCTGATAAACTAGTGGCAAATATCAAAAAGAAAATTTTAATTTGTTGCGGTGAGTCTTTTCCTTATTTAAATATTACATGCACCTTAGAAGACAGTCGTGACAAACAATGAACACAGGGTGGCAAGACAGTTCTAGAGGTAATAATCAAACAATGAAATAGAAAAGGCACTTCAGAATGACCAAAACGTTTTACAATTTAGATGTTTTATGTACTCGCTTCACTGATTTGTCTGTTGATGCTGTTCGTCGCACCCATTTTTATCATCACATGATCTCTTATAACATAATCAAATCCCAGGCTTATTCTGAAAACGTACCGCATATACATTTTTGGAGAGCACCAAATCCCTGGAGGTATGTTTGTTTTGCAGTTTTTGTTTTTACGAATCCGCCAGAGGCCACTGTGTATGCTTTTTGAGATCTCAAATTTCTCTTGTGAGTGCCATTCCAGCCTGCTCTTCTTGCGTAAATCCACCAGAGGCCACTGTCAACTGACTGATCAATCGACTGACCCACTGTCCTCCTTCCCTCAACCCAACCTATAGTCTTTTCAAAAGCACCGAATGACCCTTCCACCCACTTCCACCCCAAAACCCAACTGACAGTGTTTTCAAAAGCAATCCAGAAAAAGAAAAGCCCTCACGGCTGCCTGATATTTACTACTTGTTCAGATTTTACCACATTATTACCCTGTTATTTAGTTGTTTATTTTAATTTTTGGCTTTTGCTTTTTGTCTGCTGTTGTCTGGAACCGTTCTTCACTGGACTCAAACTTCATCGTCGCGGTGAAAGTCCGGTTAAAGTCCGCCAACGAACACGGCGAGCAACTGGACAAACTGGTAACAGCGAAAAAGCCATCCACACGGATGTAAGTGGTAAGCAAAAAGGAACGGTATCATACTGCCCCATAGCGTTTGTTTTAAAGATGAAATGCAGCCATACATACCTCTGGCTACATAATTTGTGATCTCCAGAAATGTATATAGGGGTACGTTCTGAAAATGAGCCTATGTTGCAAAATCACATGACCTTTTTAATGGACAAACTGGCTTTAAAGCTCTTCTAAAGCATAAAAATACCATAATATGTTTGCAGATATTTAAGAAACATGCTAAGTGAACATACTTGTTTATCAGAAAAACAATACTAAAGTCAGTTATTCTCTAAAAATATGCATTCTGTGTCGAAATGTTTGTGTTTGTTTTGTTATATGTAACTCAGCCCACTGTCAGTTTACCCAATAATATTTTGACACAGCGGGTTGCCTTGATGGAAAACATTGTATTTAATTTCAGTCATGAAGGCTGCATCAATGTATGCAGATGCATTAAAAATGCAAACTGAAATCGAACTGACAGTACAATGCAGCATCCAAAATGAGACTTTCGCTTTCACACCTGTAAATCAATTCATTTGTTCCGAAACAGGGATTCAAATTGTTACATTGTTGTTCTTTGTTCTTGGCGCGGTTCACTTTCACACGGCAAAGTTTCTAAACGGACCAAAATAGCTAAAAAGTCATGTGTGAGTGAACTCTCCTCACATTGATCAGAGTTTCATGGTTTATTTTGCAGAGTTTGTTTTTGACAGGGTGCGCGCGATATGTCTGAAGAGCGAGAAGGGATGTGGTGGGGAGGGGTGATGAGAAAGGTGCACGATGTATTTGAGGACACGCGATTTCCGGGAGATTATCACTCGTTTGCAGGTATTCGGAAGTCTCTGTGCATTTGCGGGAGACTCCTGGAACTTCCGGGAGACTTGGGATGTCTGGAATGACCACCCGCCCTACTCATAATTCTCTCTTCATATATCCGTATGCCTATTACATATCATTGCTTTGGCGTGGATCCTAGCGCCAGGTTCCAGAACAAAAGTCTAGGTGTGAAAGCACCCTCAGAGTTATAAAAATCCACATGATGCGTTTTTAATTAGCAAATAATACAAATACAAACCTAAAAATTTGCTGATCAGTTTACTGTAATATCTTTAATACTTTAAATTCGGACCGCAATAACTAGTTCAACCACTAGGTGCCAATCCAACATACTGCAGTTTTAAATCTAATAAAAGCGTTCATGTTGCGCTCAATGAACAGCTGCAGTTGTTGTTGCTGAAGGAGGTGCAGAGAACAGAGAGCCTGTGGTATAAGATAGAAGACTTTTTTAAATATATATTTATTTGGAATGCCAGAGGAACACATCATCCGAACATATTGTTTGCTGAATATGCTATTTTTAATTTGCTTTAGTCATTAAAAGACGACTTGGAACTAACAACTGAGTCACGTAATACCAGTGCGATCTTAGTTCCCTCAGACAGTGTGAGATCTGTTCTCTTAGCGCCTGAACTGTCAAGAACACGAACAGCTGTCAAAATGTACATCTCACACAAATACAGTTGGATATGACTTAATGCAAGTAAATATAAAATGGCGTGCGAGGTGAGTTTATGGGTGCTGTCCTTTTCTGAAGTCTTTCTTCACTGAATGCAAAGTTTTTGTTTTTGTCTTGTGATCATTTCTATTATTTTGCAAATAAATAAATAAATTTTGTTAAATATGTATACCATAATTAGTTATTTTTATTTATTTAAAGTAGGCTAACTTTGACATCAAGAATATCAATTATTTTCTTAACATCCTCCTATATTTGTCTAGACCCATCCTGCCTTGGAAAACCTGGCTTTTTTTCTTGTTCTTTTCTGAACAGTGACTGTAGTTTTTGCCCTTTATTTCACCTGTTTTATACTGACGAATGATTAGGTTCAAGGCTAGAGTCGGATAAGTTGTTTAAAATATCTAAATAATGTTTTATAATTATTATTTAAAACTGATACTAAAACATACATTTCTTAAATTACACACAGACTAGCATACAGTGTTTAGACTTTGTTCTTGCTGATATTTTATATTGAAAGCTGGGACAGTATGGAAAATGCAAATTAAAAATTACAAGTAGTGATTTCCAAATTTACCTGAATTGTATTTCATTGCAGAACAAAAATAAAATCATATTTTGTCACATCAACTTCATTTCATATGTAAATATACATCCTTGCCTGTCATTTAGACCTGCAACACATTCCAAAAAAGTTATATTGATTTGAAACAAGTGATGTCAACAGATGATTGCAATTATGATTTGGTATCCAAGAAAGGTCCTTTAGGAGCAAAGATGGGCTGATGATCGCCAGTTTGCCAACAAATACATGAGAAAATTATTGAAATGTTTTAAAACAAAAAAAGGTAGGAAGACATTTGGATATTTTATCTTCAACATTGCATAACACAATTAAAAGGTTCAAGGACTCTGGAGGAATTTCTGCGCACAGCCTAATTAAGGAAACAGCCCAACCTGAACAACCATGATCTCCGCACCGCACTGCATTTAGAATCGCCATTCATCTATAAGCAATATCACCACATGGGCTCAGGACTACTTTGGCAAGTACCACATAATTACATTACATTAAATCCACAATACATTAAATCCACAGTTACATTATCACAATACATTAAATACAGTTAAATCCACAAATGCCAGTTAAAACTGTATTGTGCCAAAAGGAAGCCCTATGTTAACAGTGTCCAGAAGTGCCATTGACATCTCTTGGCTCAGAGGCATCTGGAATGGACCATCACAGTGGAAACGTGTACTGTGGTCAGATGAATCATTCAATCATTAATATTTCAGCTATTTTTTGGGAGAAATGGATAGAGAATATGTGGTGCATTATAAAGTGCAAAATGCAACAACGAAGACCCTGTATTGTTTCCCGCCTTAAGACGTTTGAGTTTTCCATTCTGTCCCAACTTTTTCTGATTTGGGTATATATAATGACTCACTTAAAAATTAAATAATAATAGTTACACTGATAGAAACATAATTAAATTCTACTAACAGTTTCTTGATATTCAAGCCTTTTGAATTCTTATGCAAACTACTTTCTCAATATATTCAAGCACGGTCAAATTCACTTAAGACATCTTGAAAATTGTAACAGTAATAATGCAAGTTGGTGTCCTTAAATGCATCTCCTATTCGAGCAGTTGTATATTTGTTCATTTCATTATATTAATTATGGAATTATGTACAAGTGGAGACCGGCTCCCTCAAGATAATGTTAATTAGCATTATTATTATGCACCGAAATGAACAAAGACTAACATGTAGCAGTAAGTTTCACTGTTGCCGTGTGATTATGAAAATTACTACAAAGAAAGATATTAAAACCGAACCATATAAAAAAGCATATATAAAAGCAGCTTTGATGTGACTCCCTCGGCATTCACATGTCAAAACTCATGAGTCCCAGGCATGTGATTCACCCAGCAAACACTCAAACAAAAAGCCTAGAATAGAGCTGCTGTCATTTATAAGTGATAACACACTCAATATATAAAAAAGCTATGATATACTGCTGGAGCATTTTAAATTGGCATACAGTATAGAAGAGATGTATAGGGTTGACTTCTGAACACGAAGAAACTAAACATATGTTGGTGCTTTAATGATACTATTATTTCCCTGGGGATTGTTCTTTATGAAAACAGATTTCAGCTTTTCTTTTTGATATGAAGGTCACGTTAAAACTTTTTTTGATTATGTTCTCATGATTGTTTTTTGTGTTTTGCTGCTTTTAAAATAGATTTTGATATGATCAGTTTAAATGATCAGCTTTTGACAGATATGATAAAGGAATAAAAAAACAAAGCATTTACTTTAAGCTAATTATATACATTTTTATGCAAATTCAGAGTGTTATTTAGTGTGTGTATTATCAAGTGTATTTATTATTTTTGGACAAGCTGAAGTTTGACTATCAACATATGGAAAATAAGACTTCAGCTTTGAACATATTTCATAAACACTTCTGCAGTAAACATGAATTACACAAGTGCACATATTTCTTGTCATCTTCAACTGAAATATATTCACTCATTTTCCTTCGGTTTAGACCCTTTATTCAACAGGGGTCACCACAGTGGAATGAACCACCAACTTATCCAGCATATGTTTTACACAGCAGATGCCATTCCAGCTGCAACCCAGTACTGGAAAACATCCATACACACTCATTCACACACATACACTATGGCCAATTTAGTTTATTCAATTCACCTATAGAGCATGTACTTGGACTGTGGGGGAAACCGGAGCACCCGGAGGAAATCCCCGGCAACACAGGGAGAACATGCAAACTCCACACAAAAATGCCAGCTAACCCAGGCAGGATTCAAACCAGCAACCTTCTTGCTGTAACGCGACAGTGCTAACCACTGAGCCACCATGTTACCCCAACTGAAATATATACTTAAAATAAAAAATAAAAATATGAGAAAATGAGAACACTGCATGATCCCAAACAAAACGAACACATAAACAAAATTAATTCTGCTCTATTAAGCTGACATGTGTCATTTGTTCAGAGACTACAATGCTTTTAAATGTCATTAGTTTATTATTAGACCTTTTAAACATTCTTCCTGGTTTTATAGACCAGTAGCTCTTGAAGAGCCACTATTATGCATTAAAAAGGGTCATATTTTGATTTTGGGGGTCTCCAACAATAATCTGATATACATGCAAGGTCAAAAAACACTTTCATTGTTTTATAATATGCATTTATTTTTACCTAATTATCCCAATGACTCCCATATGATTCATTCCGCTATTCATTTGTTCCCAAACCCCTCCTTAGCACGATGCTAATTTGCGATAATTATTCTGATGATTCAGTCTGTTGTGATTGGTTGACTGCGTTCAGCGCAAGCAGGGCCGGCGTGTCCATGATGCAAGAGATCGATATGATGTGTGCAGGTGTTGTAGTGGTGTTAGGGGTTTTTAGGGCGCATTTTTTAGGGGTAAATTTTGAAGCCCTTCCCCTTTACACTCTGTTTCAAGGGCCAAGGGGCCAAGGGGTAGGGGTACAGAAATAAAATTGGGATTGAGCCAAAGTTTGCTTTTAACAACACTTGCTTAGGATTAGGGTATTTTTTGTACTGATGCATACAAAAACCTAATGTCCTTATGTTGATGTTTCATAAGAAAAGTGTAGCAAAACCTACCAGGAAGAACATACTGTATTTCAGGTTTTGAATAAATGCAGCCAGAATTACATATTAGGAATGAATCTGGGCAAGTCTGTTCAATTTATCGAAATTCTATTTCAATTTTTGTCATCCTATGATTATGAAAAAAACTAATTTGTTTGTTATGCAATAAACAAACATAAAGAGTTGAGAATGAAAATGAAATCATAAATCGGAACTGTGCAGCTCTTAAAATGACAGCGCACTATATTTCTGGTACTGACTGTCTTCATCATCAATCAATCAAAAAAGACAAAAATCACTCATTGATCTTAACGATTGACCTATAGCTTTAATAAGAAACAAATTAAGTTAAATTCTTAGAGTGAACATGTTTAAATCACAGTCTTTATAGGTGTAATAGCAACCTATTTACCGGGAAAAATACATACAGTTGAAGTCAGAATTATTAGCCCCCCTTTGATTTTTTTTTCTTTTTTAAATATTCCTCAAATTATGTTTAACAGAGCAAAGAAATTTTCAGAGTATGCCTGATAATAATTTTTATTCTGGATAATAATAATTTGTCTTATTTGTTTTATTTCGGCTAGAATAAAAGCAGTTTAAATTTTTTAGGAACCATTTTAAGGTCAAAATTATTAGCCAATTTCAGCTATTTTTTCAGATAGTCTACAGAACAAACCATCATTATATAATAACTTGCCTTATTACCCTAACCTGCCTAGTTAACCTAATTAACCTAGTTAAGCCTTTAAATGTCACTTTAAGCTGTATAGAAGTGTCTTGAAAAATATTATTTACTGTCATCATAGCAAAGATAAAATAAATCAGTTATTAGAAATGATTTATTAAAACTATTATATTTAAAAAAGTGTTGAAAAAATTCTTCTGTCCGTTAAACAGAAATTGGGGAGAAAAATAAACAGGTGGACTAATAATTCAGGGGGGTAAAAATTCTGACTTTAACTGTATGTCCAAATCCTTTTGGTCATGGCCCACTGATAATAATTTTTAAAATAACCATGATTCAATAACTATAATCAAGTAATCCTAGTCTGGGTTGTCTTTTGCAGTGGTAAAATAAATGAAACAATTCTCACCTCACTGTAATTGCCACCAAACTATCGTTCCTGATATTCTGAGCAGCCACTGTGGTCAAAACATGAGCAGCGCTGCAGCCCAGCCTGGCCACAGCTCTTGCATTCTGGAGAAACACATGGAGAAAACGCTCTCCCAAATCCTGCTCGCGGCCTGAAAGGGCAGAGGGAATATAAAGTGATGAGAAAGCTTTCATTCACAGCTTATCATAATGAGATTTAGAGATGACCTGTTTTAATTTGTGGCTAGAAACCCTCTTTCAGACATATTGAATCCACAAAGACACTTAAATGCTGGTTCTCATCTGTTTTCAATCAATATATAAATGAAATAAAATATCTATTCCTTTCAAATTGATTTCAGTACTGAAATTCCAAATTCTAACTTACAGAAAATGTACATAAAGCAGATACATTTCAAACATCATGTACATGATTGTAGACATTTGATATTACATAAAACACGTGGCATTGATTAACTAAGCAGATTAAATTAATTATTGCACTTTGATGTTTAATTTAATTTAATTGAAATTAAAAGTTTCAGTAAAAAAAAGTTCCATCATCATTCTGAATAACATTTATGTACAGTGCTCAGCATAATTGAGTACAGCCCATTTTGAAAATGAATATTTTTATCCATACCTCAGTGAATATAGGCAACGTATTTTGGTGCATTTAAACAAAATAGATTTAATAAACAGATATATTTATTAAATTAATATTTTACCAAACATATTTAGAAATTGAAAGATAATACGTCTTTTGATTTTTCCTCGTTTTAAAATTTGTATTTAATATTTTCCCTAACAAATACATTTAAGTGTACTAGTTTTTGGACCATTATCGTAAGGTATTTTGTTAGATAAGCTCCAGATTTGGCTTCAGCACTGACTAATCTAATGTATATGCTCAAATATAATATTGTATAGCTTCCTATGAAAATTATGAATTTTAAATATATATTTGTGAGGGGTGTACTTATATATGCAAAGCACTGTAAAAATTAAACAAAATCCTTATTATGATCTTTACTTAATTATGTATATAAAATAATAAATGACTTACTACAATACTAACTTCTTGTTAAATATGCCATCAAAAGTGGAGAACTCAAAAATGTACATTTACATAAATAGTTAACATTTTGTCAGAAAAATGACTAATTCGTACAAATTCCTTCAATTTCATTCGTACAATTTTTAAAAGGAAGCGTGCCCCCAAACCCGACCCCTAAACCCAACTGTCATTGGTGGATGAGCAAATTGTAATAAAATGTACAAACGAGATTGTACAAATTCATACGAAAATCAAAACATTTTCTGATGACTTTACACA
Source organism: Danio tinwini (assembly GCA_903798205.1). Lineage (NCBI taxonomy): Eukaryota > Metazoa > Chordata > Actinopteri > Cypriniformes > Danionidae > Danio > Danio tinwini. The sequence goes on along the minus strand of CAIGQZ010001313.1, from coordinate 3,550,953 downwards.
AAATGACACTCAAGCAGAGCTGTGAGACACCATCTTTATTTTTTTAGTTCAACTCTCTGTCAGAAATGGAATGCACAGGATTGTGGGATATCAAAAGCAGTAAAGGGAACATCTATACTGCCTTGGAAAGAAAGCAACTGAAACAGACTTTGGATTCAGACTTGACTTGATTCCTAAATTTGCATTATGTTGCGATCTGTGATTAAGTATCTTGCTGTCAAATTGTTAAACCCAGTGTTTTGGTAATTGATTTTGATAATTAATAAATGGTAATGATAAATAGTTCATGCTTTGGGAGCTGCACAGTGATGCTTAAATAGTGTTTTTTAATCTGTCATCAATTGATTCTTGTTCTAAACATGCTTGAATATTTTTTAGTGTATTAGCATTGCACTAAATGACATTTTAGAGATGTTTTGTGTAACAATTACATTATTAATAATCATTAACATTTATTTTGGGAAAAAACAACAACCTTAAATTGAAACACACTTACTTTGAGACAAAAACGCCCTTTTTGTCTTTGACCTAGACACAAATTGATTCCCATGAGTTCACATGAGTGACTTCAGTCACCCGATTAGTTTCACCCGATTTAACACACTTAGATGTTCAGAATTCAGAAATAACGACAAGTGTTTGGGCATGTCATTGAATCATTCACTTAACTGATTTAATAAAAATGCTGGCAGAACAACACAACTGACTTTACTCAGGAATGAAATGCCACTACACACTGTTGCTTTAATACTTCATTTGCTGCTGTTTATCATTTCATACAATGTTGAAAAGCATGTTTTTTTTTTATTAATAACTTTATCAATCTGTGGTGTAGCAGAAGCAACACTGCAACTTGCAGCTCTAGTCTTGGTCAGATCATTTCAGTGGTCAAAAATAAATAAATAAATAAAATCATGGCCTTGCATGCACATTAAATTTCTCTCCTGAGATGGCGATGAATGCAATGTATAAATTATGAATGATTAAATCTCATATGTTTGGCATTTACTCATTAAGTTTTGCAATTTGAACTAAAGCTTAGATCACAGGTGTCAAATCCAGTTCCTGGAGAGCCCCAGCTTTGCACAGTTTAGCTTTAACCCTAATTAAACACACCTGATCAAACTTATTGAGTCCTATAGGCTTGTTTGAAACCTACAGGTAAGTGTGTTGCAGCAGGGTTGGAACTAAACTGTGCAGAGCTGCGGTCCTCCAGGAACTGGATTTGACAACTGTGTCATGTTTTGCTCACAGTGCACTCTAGTAGAGTGGCCATGAAGGCTTGGAGGCTTTTAATGTTTTAAGTTTTGATGAAAACAAAACAGAAGTACTGTTTTTTGAAGGTACCGTTGAGACTTAATTTTATAGCTCAATATTTACTCAATATTAAACCTACGGTAAATTTGACAATCAGATTAGAGCAGTAGTTAAATCTAGCTTTTTCCATGAAGACAACTAGCAAAAATAAAGTAATATATACCAAAACAACAGTTTGAGACAATAATCCATGCTTTTGTGACCACTCAGTTAGATTACTGTACTGCACTGTATGTGAGTAGTAGCAGGTCAGCTATTGCACATTTGCAAATGGTGCAAAAGGCTGCAGCATACCTGTTAACATAGATATATACACTAGATATCGCATATGGACCCTGAGCATGCGTCAATACCGCCGCCATATTTGTACAGTGCTCCCAGGACAAATGTCATTCAACCGCACTTAGTCAAGACCAAGTCAATCTGAAGATGCTGCACTTTTATGCTGTGTATTGGTGTAGTAACGAGCAAACAAAGAAAACAAAGCATAAAGGCATAACATTTCATAGGTAAGATTTCGTTTTTTAAGATTTCGTATGTTAAAAAATCTTGTCCTCAACAGGTAATGTTATTGATGATAATTCAGTCATTTACTGCATTTACCATAAGGCAAAGTAGCACCAACTTCCACTAAATACTAGGCTTATGCTTGTTTTGTTGAATAAAATAAGCAAACAATGTTAATGAAAAATGACAACAAGACACTGCAGTGACAAAAACGTTTATTATTGTCGGCTAACTGAAGTAATGGCTAGTTTTTGAAGTAACTTATAAGGTTGCCCGATACAGTGCCTGTGCCTCCATGTGGATACTTTCCGCTCTAAATTATTGAATATTACAAATGTTACACCATTTCAACCAAAAATCTGGATATGCACATTGAGTTGCACGGATAACGATGGTTCACACGAGTCATTCATAATGGAGATTCATTCACAAATCGCTCCCTCAGTTTGAATTAGAAGTGAAAGCAGAAGATAGCGTGTGTTTCAGGACATGGATTAGATCAAATTTACAGGGGGGGAGGAAAATACATTTCTATGCACTTAAACACATGCTCTTTGTCGGTAATGTCTGTGCGATCACTTATCCATCGATATAGAAAAGTTATGTAAAATTATAATTTTTGTAATTAAAAAAACATATTTGCATACTGACCACCGGGAACACCTCTGATCATAGATATATGTGTATATATATCTTGGGTTTCGGATGGCAAGTCCTCCACTGCATCTTGGTCTTACATTAATTTCTGTACTAAAATGGCGGCTTTATTGACACATTCCTTCCAGTAGACAACAATAGGCAACATCTAATGTAAATATCTATGGCCTGTTAACTGGTACTCGCATATATGACCACATTTCCCCCGTGTTACTGTAGCTTCATTGGTTGCCAGTGAATTTTAGTACTGTTTAAGATTCTTTTATTTGTTTTTAAATCTCTAAATGGTCTTGCTCCACTTTATATCTATGAGCTTATACATCCCTATAAGCTCACTCGTTCTCTCAGGTCAGCTGATTAGCTTCTCCTGACTGTGCCAAAAACAAAGGGAAAGCTTAGAGGGGATCGTGCTTTCGCTGAGGTAGGTCCTAGATTTGGAATGATTTGCCGCTGCCCATTACACAGGCCTCTTCAGAGTTCACATTTAAATCAGCTCTTATAAAAAAAATTTTTCGTTGGCATTTGACAACTGATCTTACTAACTGGTTATTTTAATTTATGTGCCCTTTTAGGTAGCTTAGCTACATTTGATCTTGCATTTGATGTATTTTATATACTATTATGCTTAATTTGTTGTATATTTCTGTACAGCACTTTGGCTCACTTCTGTGTTTTTAAAGTGCTCTATAAATAAAGTTTGACATTTTCCAGTAATTGCAAGCGTCTTTGGGCATGGCTCATAAATCAATCAAATTTATGGATTATTTAAAGTGAGTACATTTACATGGACACCAATAATCCGATTTTAATACGATTAAGACAATACTCTGATTAAAAGTCTACCATGTAAACAGCAATTTTTAATAAATTTAATCCAATTAAGGTCATAATCAAACTAAACAGAAATCAGATTAAAACATGGGCTTTTTGTCGCATTTTTGAAATGCAATACAGACATGTAAATACCTTAATCAAACTATTACCGTCATGTAGGATTTTTACCACATTTTGCGACAGGATATTCTGTACGCACATGACTGTTTGACACTATTCTCTGCACCTACTGAGTGAGTGAAGGACCACAGACACCTGCATTGCGAAATGCAAAATTTTTTTTCCCATACGGCATGCAGTATCAAATTACATTAAAACAACACTTTTCCAGCAGTTCATACTCACATTCAATCTCATCAATCTCGTTTGTCATGGGGGGCATGCATGAAATGTTCCTGAATGAAACTGAAAGTGCCAAACTGCAGTTAAAGTCGACAAATTAAAAATGAAACACCTGAAATTAAACTGCAAAGGAAATATGAATAGCATGGTGACGCAATGACGTTAATCGAATTATGTGCTATAACATATCGCATTATGAAAGTAGCATTCAAAAAGCAACTCATGTAAACACCATAATCATATTATTATCTTATTCAGAGTAAAGCAAATAATAATTGAATTACTGATGTCCATGTAAACAGTCATAAACCAACAGTGTAAACCAATATTTTGGTAGCGTTTGGGCTTATTTCAGTTTATAACAGACTAGTTGTTTGTATTTCTTTTCTGGCAACATAAACAAACATCTCTGCTAGAATTACTTGCTTATTATTGCATTCATACTGTACAGAATAGCAAAAAATCTTAGATATACGTTAAAATATTTCACTAACAAGTTGTCCAGTTGGATTCAGCCATAGACTGTAAAAGATATGGACGTAGTATCCGTGACATCACCCATAGGTTTTTGAAGAACCCAAAAGAAGCTACCAGTAGGCGTGGCCAACCATCGCCATTTTGTTACCGTGTCATCGCACCAACCGGGCATGCCATACAAGGGCAAAGAGGCGGAGCGTGAGCGGAGCTTCAGACGCATGAGAAACACTTAATACTTTATTACCTGCGACTCATTTGTGTTCTGACCACATGTGCTTGGTTGTATACTATATCAATAAAGTGCTTAGACCTTTAAAAACACTGTTTCATAAGCAATGTCATAAGCACAATGCTTAGTGGCTCAATGTATTACACATTTAGCCGATATAAGCATTGTTCTTATGACGTTTTTCAACCGGAGGAAAGTGCGAATTACTTCCAAACACTTCGGATATAGTCTGTGTTAGTAAATGCAGGGCTATTGATGAAATCCAGGCAGAACACTGTATGACAACGCTTCAGACGACTGTTCTAGAGCCTACAGCTAATAAATCTGTCAGATTCTGGAGTGAACATTATAAATGATAAATGATCTTAAATAAAACAAATACATTTATAGAGATGGTATAAGTATATAATTTCACTCACCTGGGAAATGGAGGCCATGTGAATGGTTTGTGAGCACAATTAAGTGCACACAACATGCCGTATCATCTGATAATTTTAAGAAATAATTCCAAAAGGCAACTGACTGTGTAAAGCCACAAAAATACAACACAAAAAATATGATGTATATGCCGAGATCAGCGGCTAATCAGCTGAGGTGACGGCGTAATTATGCAAAAATAATATAACCTAATATAAAGGAAATGGATGCGTTATAAAAAAATTCAACCCCCTCACAGTTGTCATGAAGGGTAATATTAGCTATATGAACCAAAATCGTTCTTTGTACCAGGCTGTAAACACCTTTTTTTCTGCTGTAAAGTTGGCCATTTTAACAGTGAGCTCAATCGAAATTTGCTCTATTATGGAGCCAGGACTAGCGGAATTTCGATGAATTGCAGTATCAGTTACTTCCGTATGGGCTTCCCGAGGGAGAGCGGGAGGTTGGCGCTTGGATTAAGCACACGCTGAGCATAATTTTTTCCAAATGTGCCTGACACTAAGTGCATTTTTCAGGAGTAAATTCGTTACTCGTCCACTAAATTATTGAACTGTATGTGTACGGAACAATATTAAGCACATAAAGGTGAACCGACAACCAAACTGTACATGCTACATATGCTATAAGTGCATAAGCATATCAGGGTATACAGAAAGCACAAGGTATTACAACTAAATCAATAACTGCCTGTTTTATTCCCTCCTGAGCTTAAGCTTGTCACATAACAATATTGTGGAGCCTCCTGCTTGCTGGCATATCTGGCAACAACCCCAGTGACTGCAGATGCACTCGGCCCCTACTGCATCAACTCCAGTTGTAGCTCCTGCTTTTTTTATGTAAAGGGGATGAGGGCGGAGGTAAGGAAATGACAAATTACTCCTTATTGTCCCAATGGCCCTGTTACCCTGTGCTGGGTCTAACAGAGCGTGCATTCTCTTGTCAGTACCTGTCACCTGTTATATTCACACTCCCTCTTGTCGGCTGATGACTGAAGCCCAGCGGGAGCCTGATGCAGGGAAGGTTTTGTTTGGAAGGAAGGGAACGGTTACTGCAAGATGCAGGTGTAAGCCAGCTTTTTGATGCTTTATTTCCTTTGATCTCTGGAGTTTTTAAATTCAGACTGGGCTGTGCACCTACATAATCTGAGTTTTACAATCCACCAGAGGGAAATAACTCTTAGACCCAGGAGGTTAATTTAGTGACGGGCTAAATAAAAACACCCAATTGATTTGTTTTCCACCTTATTTTTTGCACTGTGGAAGTTAATGGGCTTCTGTGAATGGGCCAGACTTTCAATTTATTATAGCTATTATAGAGAAATAATGAGAAGAATATCAACGTGTGGTTAATGACACAACTTGAACTTTTGACCACACTTTACAGATTTTAAGACAGATTAATTGCAAGCATTTATATTGCCTACCACATTTCAGATTTTTTAAAAGTCTTTAAAGTTATTTGAAGTTAAGGGACAATATACAAAAAAATTATTTGTGAAAGCATGTTTTTTTGGTGGTATTTATTAGACTATTATACACATCTTGTTGACAAATTGGTAAAATCTAGGGCTTTATTTTATTTTAAAGTCTAAGGCGCATGGTGCAAAAGCCTTAAAGCATGTCCGAATCCACTTTTGATGAAAAAATATGGTTTGCGCCCTGGCACATGGTCTAACAAGGTTGCATTTATTCTCTTATGGGTGTTTTTTTTTTTAAGATTTATTTTTGGCCCTTTTGCCTTTATTAAGTGGATAGGACAGTATTTCAGAGAGGAAGCAAAGTGGGAGAGAGAGGGGGGCTAGGAAACATCCTCGAGCCCAGATTCAAACTCTGGACGCCCTGAAATGCTACTGCACCATATGTCAGCGCGCTAACCATTAGGCAATTGTGCAGACCTTATGGGTGTATTTTGAGCATAACGTGCATTAAACCAATCAGAGTCTCATCTGACCATCTGCGTGACGATAAAGATTGAGCCTCCTCCATTCGACTCCTTTCTCTTTACTTTACTATTACTCTTTATTTTACTCTTTTACTTTCGTGGATGAGGAAACAGTGTTGTTCGCACTCCATCGAAGACATGCATTAGCCTACATATTTAATTTTGTTTGTTAAACGCAAAGATTTGTTTCAAAACTATTTTTAAATTCAGTTCTAATTTCCAGCAAATTAACAAATTAACAATAATAATGAAGTGTGCTCAAAAAACCGAGTTACATCCAAACACACGTCCTATTTTTTAAGCCTCCAAAACCTGACAGGTGGACAAATCTAAACTTGTTTTATAAAACAAATATAAATATGCATAATAAATACTGCTAATAATAATAACATTGTCGAGAATAAACTGAAAAAAGCCCCCCTCCCACCAATACCCTGCTCCCCAACCCAACATGAAGAAGGCATGGAGGTTGTGGTTTATATATTTTAATCCTTTATTTTCTTTTTATATGTAAATATATTTGTGTTATGCTGTACATCCTGTGTGTATTAAGCAATGTGTAAGCATTTGGACCTGCATAGGCGCATAACTAACTCGCTCTGTGCTAGACTTTAGACCAGCTTTTAGTTGGTCAATGGTCAGTTGGTATTTCAGTTTCTCAAAATAGTAACGTGTTCACAATGCGTCTTAACACACCACCTTTAAAGACCAGCACACCCACGATTCCACAAACTGGCACAAATGGATTTGCTATTTAAACAATGTGGTGCAAAATGTGAAAATTACTGTTGTGCTGGTCTGAAAAGCGACAAATTGCATCATACACGTCTTGCACCTTATTTCCCCTAGTGTTTTTTAGGGCATACTCACACTATGCTATCGGAACCATGCCCAGGCCAGTTTCTCGGATCGTTTGAGAAGTGTGAGTGCTCTGAATCGGGTGAGCGCAGTTCACTTAGGCTCAGGCGTGGTACGCTTGCAGTGTAAGTGCAAGCTTGCCTGAGCCCAAAACTGAAAGCGAGACTTGACTTTTAAGGGACTGTTTCATATGGATTAATCATTCGAACTGTTCAATGAACGCAATGAATGTCATAGTTTATTAAAGACGCAAACCCCTCACTGCATGACAGCTGCGCCTTCAGCAAACCTCCTAATTCCTGCAGCACGAGGACTTTATAATTGTTTATGAGCGTCAAAAGTGGCTGATCTGTTCTGCGATATATTTGACTGCGTGTGACCGCATATCAAACAACTTAAATGATATAACTAAAGAAATCTCCATTGTGCTGAGCGAAAGAGCTTACTAAACAGCGCATCATCGATGACAAAAGTGTGCCCAGGCTCGAATGTAATGCGAGTGCGGGCCATCGGGGGAGATGGGAGGAGGGACAAGCGTGTTTTGGCCCGGTTCAAGGCAACGCTACATAGTGTGAGTATGCCCTTAGGGATTGTGGAGAACTATAAAGACATAATCTCATAACTTTTGGTAATTTATTATGATAATGATAATAAATGAACATTAATGATAAAAAATTAATTTGGAGCTGCACGGTAATGATTAAATTGTGTATTTTAACTTGTCATTAATTGATTCTTGTTCTAAATATACTTGACAATAATGTTTGGTGTATTGTTGTTACAATAAATGACATTTAAGGTATGCTTTCTGTAAATCCAGTAAGTGTATGATAATAATATATATTTTATTTAATTACACTTATTTTGATGCTTGACATGCGCTATAGGTGACTTGAATAAACTAACTTGGCCGTAGTGTATGTGTGTGAATGAGTGTGTATGGGTGTTTCCTAGTACTGGGTTGCAGCTGGAAGGGCATCCACTCTGTAAACCATATGTTGGATAAGTTAGCAGTTTATTCCACTGTGGCAACCCTTGATTAATAAAGGGACTAAACCAAAAAGAAAATGAATGAATAATATAATATAATATAATATAATATAATATAATATAATATAATATAATATAATATAATATAATATAATATAATATAATATAGTATTGTATTGTATTGTATTGTATTGTATTGTATTGTATTGTATTGTATTGTATTGTATTGTAATGTATTGTATTGTATTATATTATATTATATTATATTATATTATATTATATTATATTATA
>CAIGQZ010001313.1:3531308-3542062 GCA_903798205.1 Danio tinwini | reverse complement strand
TATATTATATTATATTATATTATATTATATTATATTATATTATATTACATTATAATCGTACAGGACCGCACTGTACGAGCTGAAATGCTAAAACTGACATTTATCAAAAACCCACTGGCCACCGAAAAATAAATAAGTTCTAATCACATTCACGCCGGGATGGAGGGGAATCATTCTAATTAAATCAGTCAGTTTCCTTCCTCTAAAATTGATGAATGTGTCGAGAGAGCGAAACCCAAATGCTTGCTCGCTGTCTTTTTTTTTTTTTACATGGCTAATCTATAAAAGGAATTTCATGAGGACTCTGACAGGTTGAGACATGAGATAAACACTGTCATATTGGCCATGTCAGGTGAGCTGCATATGCACGGCTAATCTGACAGGGTGGAAGTAAAATGAATTTTCTAACTTGACATCAAGAGCAATCTCATTCAAAGATGACAGCTCATCCAGCCCTTCTGCCTTTACTGCCAACAATTTATAGACATGACTCACTTCCCTATCAGCTTATTTGAATGTCAGCTGATTGCCTGACTGCTGCTACTCATGTCATACGCACTGCATTTAGGATGGAAACTTCTGAACTATCAGTATGTTTACATGGACAACGATATTCAGATATTAACATGATTAAGATAAAACAAATTTACATTTCGTCATTAATTTATAACTATACAGGCAATAACTAACATAATATTAACAATCTATTAACTACTCAAAACAATCAGAAGTTAATTTACTGTTAATGCAGTGCTAGTCATTTGTCATGCTTTTTTAAATTGTTTAGTTTATTGTTTAGTTCTGCAAGAATTCTGAAACTTTCTCATTAGTTCTCTGATAAGAATTAACAAATGGTTAATTATTTAACAGTGCACTACCAGTGTCATCATTTTGCTATTACTTACTGTAATAATTAATTAATCCCAGTTTCTTGCTAGTTAACATTTGTTCCTGTGAAATTACAAATTTAAACACAACTATAGTGACTAAGTTCAAACTAGTTTGGAATTGAAACAATACAAGAATGTAATATGAATTAAATATTAGAATTTTTGAAGATTTGAAGATGCATACATACATATACAGTTGAAGTCAGAATTATTGGCCTGCTTAGATTTTTATTTTTATTTTTTCAAATTATGTTTAACAGAGCAAGGAAATTTTCAGAGTATGTCTGACAATATTTTTTCTTCTGGAGAAAGTCTTATTTGTTTTATTTTGGCTAGAATAAAAGCAGTTTTAAATTTTTTAAAAGCCATTTTAAGGTGAAATTTATTTATTTTCGATAGTCTACAGAACAAACACATACAATACAATAACTTGCCTAATTACCCTAACCTAGTTAACCTAAATAACCTAGTTAAGCTTTTAAATCTCACTTTAAGCTGTACAGAAGTGTCTTGAAAAATGCCTAGTAAAATAATATTTACTGTCAAGATAAAAGAAATCAGTTATTAGTTATGCGTTATTAAAACTATTATGTTTAGAAATTTATTGAAAAAAATCTTTTCTCCATTAAACAGAAATTGGGAAAAAATATTTAGGGGGCTAATAATTCTAACTTCAACTGTGTATATAGTTCTGTCTGGTTCCTTTTCACCTTTGTGTATTACTCCACCCACACTAGGACTAAAGAGGGACTAAACAACTCTCTAGACTGATGGTATTTCATGCTGTTCAGCCTTATAATCTTAAAATGTGAGCAAAATCACCTGTTTTGTCATCACTTTAGACAATACACTAGAGAATCATTTAAGTACTAGTATATACAAAGTGACATTGGTGAATTAGCAACAGTTTCTGCTGTTTTGACCATCAGCTGCACGTGTCATATATATATATATATATATATATATATATATATAGATAGACAGATAGATAGATAGATTGACAGACAGACAGACAGACAGACAGACAGACAGACAGACAGACAGACAGACAGATAGATAAATAGATAGACATTTTGATATATACAAATCTTTAAATCTTCAGAAATTCAAATATTTAAATAAATGTAATGATTCAGCAAAAAAAAAAAAAAAAACACTTTGGTAACACTTGGTAACACTTTATAATAACTACACACTATGAATCATTTATTAAGCATTACCAAATAGTGATTTCATTCTCTGTTAAGCATTAACTGTACATTAATAAATGTTAGTAAGCAGTTTATAACTGAAGCTAAAAATGCTGTATTCTTGACTTATAACCACATTTATAATGTGTTTAATGATTGTACTTTTATACTTTGTTACTGATTTATTATTTCATTACTAAATTAAGTAATGCATTTACAAACCAGTTATTTAAGCATTGTTGGTTGTTTTTTAAGATCATTCAGAATGAGTTAATAAATGATAAACAAACCATTCAAATTAACATTTATAGTTCTTATTATTCAGGCATATACTAATAGTTAACTTGTATAATAATAAATGCTTTATTACCTCAACTTCATCCAGTTTTGTGACCTAATCTAAAGTAAGGACCATTTATGCTTTATAAAACCCTTATAAATGACAATTAAAGGCTCAGTTAAATTCTAAACAGGAAAAAGAAAATAAACAACATTATTAATTTCTATTTATTTAAAGATACACAAATGGAACTGCATCAAATAAAAAAATAAATCTTAGCAACCTTATCTAAAACAAAATTACTGTACAGTTTAAACAGTGCATCCTATTATATTGTTAAATTATTATAATGTTGTCGTTTTATTCAATTTTTATGTCATATTTTGACACTCCTGTTATTCAGCAATGTTTAAACTTTACAGTAATTTTACTTTTTAAATACGATTGCAAAGATTATTGTTCATTTGATACCAAGATTTATAAAGCATAAACAGTCCTCACTTTAGATTAGGTCACAAAACTACATGAAGTTGAGTTAATAAAGCTCTAATATTTATATATCTTATTATTAATAATAAGATATATAAATATTAATTTCAATAATTTATTAATTATTTACTAACTCATTCCGCAGGATCTTAAAAACCTCCAACTACTCCTAAATACAACTGGTTTGTAAATAATGCAATACTTAATTTAGTAGTGAAAAATCAACCAGTCACAAATTATGAAAGTACAATCATTAAGCACATTATAAATGTGGTTATTAAAAGTCAAGAATACAGCATTTGTAGCTGCAGTTATAAACTGTTTATTAACACTTATTAATGTAGAGTTAATGCTTAACAAATAATGAATTCACAAGATGCTAATGCTTAATGATTCATGGTGTGTAGTTATTATCAAGTGTTACCGGCTCTTTTGAGCTTTTTTTATCTTGATTTATGCATGTTAGAGTTTTGGGTTACATCTAATGTTGATAAATAATGTTTATTGCATTACTTTATTGTTATATGTGTAAAAAACATGATAATGCCTAGCACTTGTGTGAATGACACTGAGTACCTTCTATATATTACTATGCTTCTCTGCTTGTGTGAAAAGTTGTTTGTGTTAAGCATTGTTTCATCATATGAATTTTTCACCCACACATGCTTATGGTTGTATAGTTGTTATGGTTTTTGTCTGTGTAACAAAGACAAAACATTGGTGTTTTGAAGTACTAACATCTACACAACTTAACTTTTGACCATTTTTTATGGTTAAATTCCAGCAACCACAGCTGCTACTAATTTACTGTAACTTTTGCATCTATAATTAAATATTAAAATAGAATAATGTTTTTTGTATCACATCATTAGGTCAACCTAACCAAAGAACTAACAAGGGTTGCTTTACTGTAAAGTGCTATTCTAACAGTATCTTGGCTGTCAAAATCACTTGCTCATCTTGATCTTTTCAATGCGATCAACAGGTGAGTCCATCATTCATATTTCATCAATTTAGAATTATAAATGTTTCTTCATTACTGATCATCTTTCATTTTTTGAGATTTCAGAATCAAACAGTATGGATTGTCTCCCCCCCCCATAGTATCAGCAGATGACTTATTAAAAAAACAAACTATCAAAGCATGCTGTAAATTATGTAAAACAAGCTTTTTACTAAAGTTTCATGCTAATCATTTAGAGGCCTTCGAACTTTGTGCATCAAATACGATTCATACGATTAATTAATGCATAAAGTTATGTTTACAATGTGCCGTTCTGACACTGAGCACTTTTCAACATAAGGTTAACAATTGTTACATCAATAATTCCATAAAAAAACAAAACACTTAAGAGATTTGTCAGCAAAGCAATGTTTGACAACAAAACAGACCATTCATATTACACTCTTGCTTTCCGTTAATGACACTACTTCCATTTTTTAATACATTCTAATTAATGTAAATCTTATTCACTCAATCACAGGTAAAAAAAAAGAAAGGGAAAATCCCCAAATACTCATTCATTTGGAGTTCCGCCCAGTCAAGAGACCATATTTGTTTAGGACAAAGTAATTGAAGAGCATCATCCAGCAGGGTTTGCCAATTAGCTAATGGGATCAGCTATCATAACTTTAAATTCAACCCACAGCACATATCCGAGGTGATTGATTTCACCTAGAGACATTTGCTATGTCATTAACATGTCCTGGGAGAGGACTTCATTACGGGATAAAGAGGTACAGTCGACGGTCCGGCGTTTTTTAATTTAGCACTGAGGCTTACTGTTATATTCAGCATCTCATAACTCAGCGTGTGTAATCCGCTGCTGGGAAAGCCAATTATTCATTAGCACACAGTGATAGAGTGCGAGTTATCCAGTCAAACTTTTCTGCATCGTTTGGAGATGATTGCTATTCAATAGACATGTCAGATGTGAACTGCGAATATATCGTGAACGCCACGTCAAAATGAATCCCTTGCCTCTCAAATCAATCTGACACTATTATTCTAACATACGTTATGTGTATTTATTATATGCAGCTGTTCGCTCTAATCTTGGTGCATGCAGTGAGCAGGTAGTCATAGTAACATATAATTTATGGCGAAGATGTCACTGGTCTGAAATTAGCACAGATAATGAAGTCTGGGTGGAAGTTTTTCAGCAAGCAATGTTTGAAGATATAACAAGGTTACCATGGCAAGCGGAATTGGATACATTCAGGCAGCAAAACGAATAAGAAAAGCCAAAATAATGCACTCAATTCATCTGAAGGAAAATGACTTGGGAAAGTTTTACACAAACACACAAATAGCAATCGATATTGGCATGTCACTTGATAGTACCACATTATCCTGTCACAGTACATGACTACTCTACAAGACATTAGTATTCAGTTTCAGTTATGTATCAAAGTAATCAAAATCAAGAGCAAATACATTTATAATGTAACAAAGAATTTCTGGTAACACTTTACACTAAGGCTCCATTAGTTATAGTATTTACTAACATGAACAAAACAATGACCAATACATTTATTACGGTAATTCTTCATCTTTGTTAACGCTACTTGATGAAAACAGTTCTTCATTAACTAATGTTAATTAATAAGTGTTAACTAATGTCAACAGGATCGACTTTGAATTTTAATAATGCATTAGTAAATGTTGATTTATGATATTAGCTATAATTGATAAATGTTTTACATGTATTTTTTCGCTCTTAGGTTATATGAGTAAACACATTAACTACCAAAAATTAATGGAGCTTTATTGAGACACACCTTACAATAAATTTACATTCATTTTTTTTTGTTGATTTTGTGTTTACTAACATGTATTAAGTATGAAACAAATATTTAGAAACCATATTTCTATATCTAATAATTGATCTCTGTGAATTTTTTAAAATAAGTATCACATTTCCATAAAATATGAATCACCAAATCAGTGTTGAGTGATTAAATCTAATTAAAATGAATTAAAAACATAAGCATTTATACTTGACTTTATAAATATATTATAAAAATATATATTAAAGTAGAATTTTGAATAATATTTTACAATATTATTAAATTAAATGAACGCAGCCTTTGAGAGCACAGCAGTCAATAATCTTAAAGGAGTATTATTTTATACTGTTTTAAAAGTCCTTAAATGAATGTGACAGATTGTGTCTCTGAAGTTTGAGGCAAAATGATCTAATGAATCATATTTCTATACTAGAGCTTAACAATACAGACGGGCCAATGACCCATGGCCAGAGTGAAAGACACTTGGGAAAGCTGATGGATTGATCACTGACCCGGTTTGACAAATACATACAAAATTCATGACAATATATCCATCTTGGTGAGAACCATTGAAAACGGTATTAGATTTTTGTATCAAATGAACAGAAACAGTTGACAAAGGAATTGGATGTGTATCATTGGATTCTGGCATTCAAATTTTCCAGGTATACTAAAAAAAGAAAAAAGGAAATAAAACAAACATTTCTTATTGGTCTTGATTGAATAAACTCTAGCTTTAACAATGATGCAGCATTATAACTGATGCAATATTATTTGGACATTTGATTTTGATTGATTTATTTGTGTACCTAAACATCTAGATTTTTTTTTTTGCTTTATTAAGAATTATTTAATTAATTAATTATTAATATATTGGTAAAACTTTACAATAAGCTTCTTAATTTTATTAACAAATGTTTTGTTAATGATAAATCATGTTAGTAAAGAGTTAATGAATGTTAGTAAAATGTTATGTAATGTTGGAATAGTGTACACTACAATAGACCCTTTTCACACTTCCGGGATTGTCAGTAGCAGAAGTCATCATGGTTGCTTAAACTTAGGGCGCAGTGAATCGGAGAGTAAAACAAATAATTTTTTTACAAACTTTTTTGCTGAAATAATAAAAGAAAATCTCCACGATGGTGTTATCAAGACTTTCCAAAAAAAAAAAAAACATTTGAAAAAACTAACTGATGATGGCAACCAAACGAGAAAATAACGTCAAATTTACTGTCCTGTCAATAGACGCTGCATTAGAAAAACCTTGTATAAGCGATTATTCCCTTTTTGTAATTTGACACAAAGATGATATAATACATCCTTAAATGCATATAAATGTTCATACGTTAAAAAAAAATCTAAATATTAAAAACTTTCAAGGATTTAAGATTATGATGACCGTTAAACGTGTCATAACAGTCTTGTAAGAAAGGTCCATAATATTCCTAATTTCATTAACAAATGCTTTGTTAATGATAAATCATGTTTGTAAAGAGTTAACAAACATGAATTAACTACTGTAACAATGCTGAGATGCACTCCAATAGAGGGTCCATTTAGTACTCATTTGTCCCCTGACATAGATCAGGAACTATGAACTTATCATAAGCTCTACCAATTAGTATACATTAGTATACTAGTATACCATTAACAAATACATTTGTGTATGAGTAAGTAAACATTAACTAATTAAGCTATTCATGTAAAGAGATGCATTGGAATGTGTAAATTAACATTAACAAAGATGAAGTAATGCCAAACTGTAAGGCTGTTAGATCATGTGGTAACAATTTATAATAACTACTAATAACTAATAATAATAATAAATCAATAATACAGCATTTTAAGCTGCAGTTAAAAACTGCTTATTAACGCTTATTAATGTAGAGTTTATGCTTAACAGATGATGAATTCACTATTTGCTAATGCTTAATAAATGGTTCATAGTGTGTAGTTACTATAAAGTGTTACCGATCATGTTTACTAATGCATGACCTAACACATAAATACGTTTAGTTAAGTTAGTATTAACAAAGGTTAAGTGATGCTTAATAGATGCATTATTCATTAACAGTTCATGTTAACTAATGCATTAACTAACATTAACTAATGCAATCTTATTGTAAAGTGTCACTGATATATTTTTATTGTTAGTGCTTACAGTTTGTTTATCTGCTGTTGTTGTTTTAATCTTCACTTTTAACTTGCTTTTCATAAATTATTGGATAATTTAGAATGTTTTTCTCACTTTAAGTGGTCTTAACTAGTAGGTACTTACATAAAAAAATTCATACAATGTATTTACTGTGTTCATAATGTATTTCAACACACTTGTGGTGCTCTCGAGGTGGGATGTGGATAAGGTTAGGGACAGGTTTGAGCAATGCGATCAGGCTGGTTTGGGGATATGGGTAGCTTTAAGAGTGTAAATGATGGTAATTACAAGTGTAATTACAAATTACCAAAATTAATTACACATGTAATCACATGCAGGTATTTATTCGATTATAAGTACAATGTAAAAGAATGCATTTACACAAAAAATACATTGTTACAAATTATAAATTTTAGTGTAAGTACATATTAGTTAAGGCCAATTAATATACATATTTATCTATTTGCAGGGCCTAACCAGTCTCTGCTAACCAGCCAAACCTTGACC
Organism: Danio tinwini; assembly: GCA_903798205.1. Classification (NCBI taxonomy): domain Eukaryota; kingdom Metazoa; phylum Chordata; class Actinopteri; order Cypriniformes; family Danionidae; genus Danio; species Danio tinwini. The sequence goes on along the minus strand of CAIGQZ010001313.1, from coordinate 3,533,758 downwards.
TCTCGGCTGGACACAGATGGTGATGGAGGAAGCAGATTTTTTTCTCAGAGTGCATTTTAATGGACAAAAATTAGTATGCGTCCCTTTGTGCTAGATGAGTCATCTGCATTTTGGTCAGTTTCCCAGAAGAGAAAGTCAATTTTAAATGCGTACATATTATTAAAAAATTGGTTTTAGCATATAGACGGACTCAAAGCTACTGTACCAGACAAAGACTTCCAGCTTTTTTTGATTTGATGTGGTCTAGAAGAGACTCTCAGATACTCACAGTAGAGAAGAGAACCATGAGGCGTCCTGCTCTTCATTGTCAAGTACAGGATTCTCTTGTCCTCTGAGGAACGACTTGGGAAGTGAGTGTCAGACTGAAACAGGGACGTCAGGGACGGCAGCTCCAAAAAAGAGTTACCATCAAATCGAGGGGAAAAGACTGTGGTATCTGAAAAAGGCATAAAAATAGCAATGATTCTAGTGGTGAAAAGTGCAGTCGACAATTGAAATGAACATCCATTCTATTCCTTTACAATTTTGCCTTTAATAGTAAGGAATTTTAAATGACTGTGGGGTGCAAATCAATTTTTAGAAGTACAAATATTTTTTGTACAGTACAAATAATTTTCTTATAACTATCACTATTTAAATATCACTAAAATTGATTATACAAGTGAGATGGGATAATTTTACACAAAAAAATATTCTTTTTGGCTTGTTCCCTTTATTAATCTGGGGTCACCACAGCTAGATGAACTGTCAACTTATCCAGCATATCTTTTACGCAGCGGATGCCCTTCCAGCTGCAACCCATCTCTGGGAAACATGCATACACTCATTCTACGGTCAATTTTGGCATACCCAGTTCACCTGTACCACATGTCTTTGGACTTATGGGGGAAACCAGAGCACCCGGAGGAAACCCATGCGAACACAGGAAGAACATGCAAACTCAATACAGAAATGCCAACTGACCCAGCCGAGGCTTGAACCAGCGACCTTCTTGCTGTGAGGTGATCAAGCTACCCACTGCGTTGCCCACAAAATGAAAAATATATTCATATTAATCACATATTAAATATCATTAAAATGATGTGTGTATAATTTAATAAATAAATAATTATTTCTTTGTTTATTTCTCTCTTTTTATAAATTTAGTAAAAAAATATCACATTTCTTATCAGATATCTCTCTCTCTCTTTATCCCTATGGTTACGTGATATAACACACACACAGTGCTAAGTTATAAATATGGCCAAAACACTTGGGTTAAATTAGGTCAAATAATTAAATTATGCCCGGGCGATGCAGTGGCGCAGTAGGTAGTGCTGTCGCCTCACAGCAAGAAGGTCACTGGTTTGAGCCTCAGCTGGGTCAGTTGGTGTTTCTGTGTGGAGTTTGCATGTTCTCCCTGCGTTCGTGTGGATTTCTTATGGGTGCTCCGCTTTCCCCCACAGTCCAAAGACATGCTGCACAGGTAAATTGAGTAGGCTAAATTGTCTGTAGTGTTTGTGTGTAAATGAGTGTGTATGGATGTTTCCCAGAGATGGGTTGCAGCTGGAAGGTCATTCACTGCATAAAAAAACATGCATAAATTTGCGGTTCATTCCGCTGTGGCTACCCTGGATTAATAAAGGGACTAAGCCAAAAAGAAAATGAAGAATGAAGTTTATGCCCAAAAATTACCCAAAGTTTAGTTTAAATAATATAATATAATATAATATAATATAATATAATATAATATAATATAATATAATGTAATGTAATGTAATGTAATGTAATGTAATGTAATGTAATATAATATAATATAATATAATGCTTTGTTAATGATAAAGCATGTTAGTAAAGAGTTAATGAATGTTAGTAAAACATTAGGTAATGTTGGAATAATGTACACTTCAATAAGGTTCATAATTCCATTAACAAACACTTTGTTAATAATAAATTATGTTAGTAAAGAGTTAACAAACATGAGTTAACTACAAAGCTGAGATGCACTCCAATAGAGGGTCCATTTCAGGAACTATGAATTTATCATAAGCCAATTAGTATGCATTAGTATATGAGTAGATCACATGAACAAAAATTGTGTAGTTCTGAACCGGATTTTTTGTTCACATTAACTAAAGAATTAACTTACACTGTAAGATTTCATAAACAAGGATTCAGTAATCAATTGGATTTAATTCATATTTATTTCTATAGTGCTTTTACAATGTAGATTATGTCAAATAAGCTTTACATAGAAGTTCTAGTAAATTGAAACTGTGTCAGTCTAATACTATATAGCTGAATAAATGTGTTGTTCATACAGTAGGTCAAGTTATCTAATCTATTAACAAATACATTAGTCTATGAGTAAGTAAACAAGATACAAAGTTTTTGGTTTGTATTTGTGTGAAGGATAATGAAATGATATAATATAATATAATATAATATAATATAATATAATATAATATAAT
>CAIGQZ010001313.1:3501408-3530829 GCA_903798205.1 Danio tinwini | reverse complement strand
TATAATATAATATAATATAATATAATATAATATAATATAATATAATACTACAATCATTAAAAAGCTGGATTATTTCAACTCAGATTGTGTAAAATATGAACAAACCTAAAGCTTGAGTTAAAAGCACCCTATAATTACATACTAAAAAAAATAAGCCAGCAGTTGGTTTTGTGCATATTTTACCCAAAACTGGGTTCACATTTTCATATTATTATATCAAATTTGTATATACATTTTTAAAGAGTATATACACACATACAAATATCATAATACATGGTATAAAAATGATATACAATATTTAATTCATATTTAAAATCTAATATTGTAATATATTTTATATGTAAAATGTATGTGTTTGGGCTTTTAATTTTAAATTAAAATGTATGTAAAAGCATAATTATAGACATTGAACTCTTTTCCAGTCATCTTCAAGTCTTTAAACAATCTACACAACCCATAGCTTATAGGTCATGATGACATGAATGTGTGTGGTCTGCTAGTGTAATCTGCAGTGTGAAAGCAGTGACGTCTGTCTCAGTGTGATAAGTGTCCGACACACACACACACACACACACACACACGCACACGCACACGCACACGCACACGCACACGCACACACGCACACGCACACGCACACGCAGAGGCTGCTGTCAGGCTGTATTGTGGAGCAGTGTTTATCTCTCAGAAAATGACAGATGACACTGACTTCAGGAGAACAGGACCACGCTGGTCAGGACCTCACAGCTGCGCTAATGATCTGTTAGCTTTTACACACAAGTCAATGTATGTGGCGCGACACTGTCAGGAGAACGCTGACAGGACTTCAGGATCACCGGTCCGGTGCTGTTACATGCGGATACATGATATATTACCACCGATACAGCAGGAGGCTAAAATTCTGAACTCTGGAGGAAACCTAAAACACATCTGTTGTAACTAAGCAACTCGAGAGAGCGCTTTCGGTTGTTACTTGTAGAAATTGATGCCTGTCATTTTGGAGAATAGCTGTAAAAGAATGTATAGAACTGAAAAGAGGCATGAAAGCCCAAAACTATGGAAAGAAGACACTTTTATGAAGGATTCATGAACAAATATCAAATGTTCGAGTAAAATGTTAATACAAGTTTATATTATAAAAGGTCTGAAAACTTTTTGTACAAATGTTAACAACACAGGCTCATTGTGGATATGTGCCCAGGTCTATATTTCTGGAGAGTGTGAATTATGTAGCCAGAGGTAGGTCTGGATATTTCGTCTTTTAAACGAACGTTGACGGCTTCCCTTCTTTTAGAGCTACCAGCTGACCGCTTACCTCAGTGTGGACAGCTTTTCCAGTCAGTCAGTCGACAGCAAGCTGGCCTGGACAGCTGAAGTGTATATTACGCGCTCTGGTGAATTTACGTGAGATGAGGACATGCAAGAGACATTTGAGATCATCAAAAAGCATACGCAGTGGCCTCTGGTGGATTTGAAAAAAAAAAAACTGCAAAAAGACATACCTCCGGTTACATATTTCGCTGTCCCCAGAAATATAGGCCTGGAAACGTATCTGCAATGAGCCTGGGTTGAATTTTAAATTTAAATATTGTTATTAAGAACATTTGTTTTTCCAGAAAATGACAAGAATTTAAGAATTATATTTGTTGTGTTTGTGTATTGCTTGTATTTATGCATTTATAAAGTGTTATGCACAGGGCTTGACATTAACTTTTTTTGATCACCAGCCACTGTGGCTAGTAGTTTTCCAACATTACTAGCCACTCCCCATTTTCACTAGCCACAATTTTGTTGTTGGGAAAATATATTTTATATGCATGTATTTGACTTTGGCATGCTAAAATGACTTGATTTTAGACATTGTGTTATGTCCACATGCCTTCTCATTCATTTCACTTTTTTTGTGTATGAACTTGCTTGATGTGCATGAGCAAATGGGCTTTGGTTTCAAAGTGTTGCATTGAAATTCGTTTTTATTTCACAGGACTTTTCAGGGCTCAACACTAAGGATTTACCAAATTTATCTCTGACCACACCAAAAATAAATAAATAATTATCTCTTAGCCACAAATGTTAAATAATATGTAAAAACTTGCAAAATATAGCTGTATACATGCACTGTTTAGTCAACAAAACCTTTTTTTTTTAAAAAAAAAAAACTATTACATAAAAAAAATAGTTTTTTTGCCATGTATCTAAAACTATGCACAGTAGCCTAGTCTGTCCAGGCTAAGGGTCTCTCAGATCACCAGTTAACTACACATACATGGGGAGTAAATCTCCCATTAAAGCAATGTTATTGTAAAAGTGATAATTAAACCATATTAACAAAAATAACCATAAGCAAAAGAAAGCAGGTGAAAAACATACCGTGTGTGATAATGCAAAGATGATCATGCGCACACGGGTAACATTAGGCCCATAATCTGTTCTGTTCAAAGAATAGTTAAAACAAAACCACCAACTGCTGCTGCTTACAAAAAGACATATTTTAAAAACATCCGGAGCTTTTGAAAGCCGCAGGATTTTGGGTGCACGAGCATCACTTTTTGACAGAACTGATCGCAGCAGTTGCGTTTCCAGGCACGGTTGCTTCGTGCCAGGAAATGGAAGCAAGCGCGCATGCTTTTTAAACATTCGCACCCATTACATCACCTGTGCACGCGAGTGATCCTCCTCTCATTTTGTATCCACCTGCTTTCTTTTTCCTCGCACGAACACATTTTTTGTCATTTGCATGCATATTGGGCCATCTTTATTGTCGAACCCTGCTTTAAAGAAAACTATCATTTAAAAATGATCTTCAACAAGCCAAAGTGGCTAGTGAGAGTGTCTGTCTAACCTGCCACAGCTGAAATCAACCCGCATTTGGCAGGTGTTAATGTAAAGCCCTGGTTATGCATATGTAGTTATGTGGTTATATGTGGTTATGCATACTCAGCCTCGGCTGAGTGAGTTGGCATTTCTGTGTGGAGTTTGCATGTTCTCCCCATGTTTGTGTGAGTTTCCTCAGGGTTCTCCGGTTTCCCCCACAAGTCCAAAAACATGCGCTATAGGTGAATTGGGTAAGCTAAATTGTCTGTAGTGCATGTGTGTGAATGAGAGTGTATGGTGTTTCCCAGTACTGGGTTGCAGCTGGAAGCGCATCCGCTGCATAAAACATGCTGGTAAGTTGGTGGTTCATTCCACTTTGGTGACCCCTGATTAATAATGGGACTACGCCAAAAAGAAAATGAATGAATAAATGAATAATCATAACAAATAATAATAATATTAAATAAGAAACAAATATTTTCAGTTTTTTTATTTCTTTTCTTCTTCTTTTCTCTTCCAATGTAAGGTCCTAAATGCACCTTTTATTTTTCCATACATGCACAATTAAAGTTACATTTGGTTTAGAAATCTATTTTCAATCCCAAAAATAGCTTCATCAATGCATTAAACTTAGCATTAAAAATAGCATAAAAAACTAAAAAAAATTATTTAAAAATATGCTTCAATAATCACAGATTTATTTATAATAACAACAATCAAAACAAAGCTTTTTTTTACAACAAATTTTAGAATTACTAAGAATCAACAAATACCAAACTGAATTAAACATTCTTATTTTAAGTATAAAGACTGAAATTGCATTTTCTGGTAAAAACACACTCCAATAACAACCTCAAACCCTCACTTTTAACAGCGTATGTAAAGCGCATTGTAAATCAGTTAGTATTTGTCACCGCTGAAAGTGAAGATTCAACCTTTGCTGCATCAAGCCTAAGAAAAAGGCACCGTCACCTCTTTCAAGCAGCGGTTTGCTTTTCTCTTCCTCCGTCTATCCATCAAGACTGTATCTGTGCTTATCTCACGGTTCATCAGCCTCGTAAAACTCCCCCTTAAACAGCAGCCCTCAGAGTCTGCACTATTTTCTGCTGAGTTTGAGGAATCGGGAAGCGTTTGAAAGGCTGCAGTTCAATCTGCGTGGAGCTCTGGGAATCACTCGATTTGCTCGACCGCTTTCTGAGCCTCAAACTCGCTTTTGTTGGCCCCCAAAAAAGAAATGTACTCAAAAATGATACTCAAGAGAAAGTACAGATTCTGAGCGAACATTTTATTTAAGTATCTGGTTGAAATTAAAAGTAAAAAAAATAGTTTTATATTTATTTAAGTATTATGAACCTTATTGAAATTTTATTACATCCATATGACTGTTGTTTTGGCTTTGCTGGTTTTGTTTTGGTTTATAGGATACGCAGGTTGGCTGTGTTGGATGTCATTTGGACAGCATGTAGTCCACACTACTCGGCTCACAAGCTGTTTTTTCACAAAATACATAGTATGGATGTATGCAATTTCAAATGCAGTGTCAGTGAGAATGGAAGGTCAAAACATGGAGGAAAAAGTATGTGTTTTTAAACAAACAATATTAGTGAGGACCCTGCCTAAATCTTCAGAGGTTAAGGCCCAATCCCAATTTAATTTTTTTACCCCTACCCCTTTTCCTTGGTCCTTGAAACAGAATGTGAAAGGCTTCAAAATTTACCGCTAAGAAATGGGACAGCACTACAACACCTGCACACACTGCAAAAAAATGATTTTCTTACTTAGATTTTTTGTCTTGTTTCTAGTCCAAATATCTAAAAACTCTTAAATCAAGAAAAGTTTTCTAGGCAAGCAAAACATATTGTCTTGTTTTCAGAAATAATATGCCAATATTAGGTGAGTTTTTCCTTAATACAAGCAAAATAATCTTGTTTTTCCTTTTGACATAAGATTATTTTGCTTGTTTTAAGGAAAAACTCACTTAATTTTTACATATTATTTCCAAAAACAAGACAATATGTTTTGCTTGCCTAATTTTTTTTTCTTGATTTAAGATATTTTAGATATTTAGACTAGAAACAAGACAACAAATCAAAGTAAGAAAATATATATATTTTTTGCAGTGCACGTCATCATATGTCATTGCGATCTATTCATATGAGATCGAAAATTGCAACTGCTGTAGTTATTCCAGTTGCGTTATTTTTTGATATTTATCTTCAGGAAATCACTGAAGGCAACAATATCATGTGGCAATTTACACTATGGCCATATTAATTTATGAAAACACAAGAAAACAACATTAACGTTATAAGTTACCTTTCTTAGCCACTAGACTTTTCTGACAGGGTATTTGAGTGTCAGATGTAAAAGTATGTTGTGGGACTACTATACAGAAGATATTATTAGGGATTATAATAGCAAAATTTATCTGTTTTTACTTTAGCTTTTTTTTAAACATGATAATAAAACACGAACGGCATTATGAATGTATTAAAACATATGCTTGCTTGTAGTAAAAATTTATAATAATGACAAAAAAAACACTAATTTATGCATCTCCTTAATTCCGTGTGCAGCCATGCTGTTGTAAATGGTGTATTGCTTTTGAGTGTGGTCCGGAAAAATCTCAGTTTCAAAGACTATCTAGCCCTTCTCCTTAGCCCTATGCCTTCATGCTAAAGAGAATTGGGACACCCCTACACCTTTACGTGAATGTGCAAAACGCGGGGTAGGGCTAAGGGGAAAGACTAAGGGGAGAATTGGGATTGGGCCTAAATGTAACTCATAAATTTGGCATTACAAACCTTTATGAGTTTCTTCTGTTCAACATTTTAGAAAGATGAAAATCCATAACCATTGACATCAACAGTAGAAACAAATATTATGGAAGTCAATGGTTAAACTTTTCTAACATTATTCAAATTTTTTTATTTGTGTTTAACAGAAGAAAAAAAAACTAAGGTTTGAAACGTGTAAAGGGTGAGTAAAAATAAAATTTTGGGTGAACTAACCCTTAAAAATATTGGTATTGTGTCATGGCATGTTTTTTTGTTATTTTATTTAAAAAAGTTCTATTTCTATTTAAAATTTTAAAGTAATGAACTCAAAATGGCGTTTGCTGTTTGTTCAAACTACTTATTTAAAATGAGCTGAAACAACATAATTCTAGAGGTTTTTATGGGGCCAACTTATTTGTTTTATACTCAATCCACATAAATTTGTAAAAACGAATAAGTTAACTTAATTTAATGTTGCTTCAACACAAATAGCTTGTGTTGAACTCAGCAGTTTTAAAAGTGTTTCATCTGTACTTTACAAAATAATACAAAACTACATTTTACTCAAACATGACTATAAAATGTAAATAAAAAATAAATTAATAAAAAAATTCAAGCATTTTTTCAAAGCTCTTTTAAAAGTTGAAACATGCTGCATGTTAAGCATACACACATTCGATTGTTTGGCTACCTTATTTAATGTGCTTTAGAAGTGTCACGATCACCAGCGATATAGACTTTCAGATCGCTGGAAAACATGTATTATCAGCCGGACTAAAACTCTGCCACTATATCAACTACAAACGGGTGAATTAAGTTATTTGGGGGCCCTAAGCAAATCCAGCCATGGGGTCCAAATTCTAAAATGCCCCTTTTGCACATTAATTTATTTTTAATTGATTTATATCATGCAAGTACTCCTTTTCTACATTTTGTCTTAATGCAAAATAATAATAACAACATGTAAAGCATCTTGTGAAACTTTTTAAATGATTTGTTTTTTTAAAATGAATTCACAACAAAAAATTATATATAAACTATTTTGTTTTTAAAACGAAAAAATTTGACTGCTGGACTTTTTTTTAGACACTAATTACACAAATTATGTTATATATAATTTATAGGTATAATTTTACTTTTTTTGGGGGCCCTTATATTTCCCGGGGCCCTAAGTGGCTGCTTATCTTGCTTATTGGTTAAATCTGCCCCTGACTGCAAGCAGAAGTCATTGCTTCAATCACTCCTGCCACAGCTGACAGTCATCCGGACACCAAGTGACAACCTACCGCTCTCCCTTGTGAAGCAAATACGAAAGTCACTAAAACTTCAATTCATCAGAAGTCCTGGCTCCATAATAGAGCAAATTTCTATTGAGCCCACTGTTAAAATGGCCAACTTTACAGCATAAAAAAGGTGTTTACAGCCTGGTACAAAGAAAGTATTTGGTTCATATAGCTAATATTACCCTTCATGACAACTTTGAGGGGGGTGAATTTTTTTATAACTCATCTTTTTCATTTATATTAACTTATTTTAAGTTTGCATAATTAAGGGCATGGCCACTTTAGTGACAGCTAGGTCTCGCTGGTCGCTGTCATTTCACCTCAGCTGATTCCGCCTTCCCGTGTTTTTGACCCATGTTTTGTTTATTGATTATCCTGTTTGCTGCCTGCACCGTTCTCTTGCCTGCTTTTGACCAGGCTCTTTGGATTGTCTATATGTCACAGTTTGTACCCGTTGACTGTTGCCTGCCTGACCATTCTCTTTTGAATAAAGCTGCATGTGGATCCTCAACTCTGTTGCCAGACTCGTTTCAGTTACAAGAAGAAAAAAAATTAAGATGTATAGTTTGCTAGTTACTAGTTTAAACTGTAACTGAGAAAAGTACAAATCCATAAAAAATACTAGTATAAAGTTTTTCGGGGAGAATTATTATAACCAGGGATTTGACAAGAGAAGCTTCTCTTGCTTTAGTTGGAGTCAAATTGGAGTTTGTCGCTTGGCACTACGATTATTGTCACTGTTGGCGCTTTAGAGTAATATTCTCTGAGGCGAGATTAATCCTGGTACACAAGTGTGACAGATACTTCTGCTTCTACTGAACAGATTTACAGTCAGTCTCCTGAAAATCTGATTATAGACATGTTTCTGAAGAGAAAACGGTCAATTCGGTCGCATTTATCAAAGTCTGTGAGATGGATTCTATGGTTTAACGACAAAAGCAAAAGTGTCACATAAATGCAGATTGGAAAGGTCAAAAGGGTCGTCAAAGACTCATTAATTTTTCACAGGATGCTTGGGAGGAAATTCTGTCTCTCGCTGTCATTATTTTCAGGATGGATGGTTTGCGAGTCGAATCAGCATCTGTAACAAGCAGCTCGACACAGTGTTGGACCCAAAACACTTTATCACACTGATCATAATGGATCATTATCTGAAGCTCTGCATCTGCAACAGTAACCAGACCACACTACATACAGTATATAGTAAATAAAGTAAAATAATATGATCACATATATCTGTGCTCTGTAAAACTTTATGAGAGAGATTTTTTTAAACTGAGGTCTTCTGAAGAAATACCACCTGAATGTATTATTATTATTCTTTTCTATAACAGTAAAAGCATAAAACTAGTACTTGTTATTTATTTTCTTTCTAATGTTAAACCATAAAACCCATATTATTTTTTTAAATAAAATCTTTTTTTTACTTGTCTGTAGTAATTGTTGTTGTTGTTATTATTATTATTATTATTATTATTATTATTATTATTATTATTATTATAAAATCAATAAAATTAATATTTTTTAATTTGTTTTGGAATGTTACACTACAGAACACCATAGAACAATTATTATTGTTTATATAACAACAGTAAAAGTATAAACCTAACATTTGTTTTTTGTTTTTTTTTCATTTGTTTTTTTAGTTTTTTAAATATTAAATTACGTTATTACAATGTATTTAGCAAATTGTTCGCTAGTTAACTGGTAATTATTATTGCTTTATTAGTAAAACTATACAATTTATATTTGTTTTGTATTTCTTTCAAATATTAAACCATAAAACCCAATTAAAAAAATAAAATCCTTCCTTGTTTACTGATTTGTTGGTAGCAATTTTTATTATCATTATTATTATTATTATTATTATTATTATTATTATTATTATTAAAGCAATAAAACTAATAATGTTTTATTTGCTTTGAAATGTTAAACCACTAAACACCATAGAAGAGTTATTAAATTATATAATGACAGTAAAATTAAAAACCTTATATTTGTTTTAATTTACTTATTAGCTTTTCAAATAATAAACCAAAGAACCCTTTGCAATTTATTTAGTAAATTGTTAGCTAGTTAATTAATAATAATTATTATTAATTTATATAAAAATGTAAAACTATAAAAATTATATATTTTTTCATCTACTTTCAAATATTTAACCATAAAACCCATGTTATTTTTAAAATAAGATCCTTACTATTTTACTTTATTTACTGATTTGTTAGTAGTAATTATTTTAATTATTATAATTTTTGTTGTTGTAAATTATTATTATTATTATTATTAATATTATTATTGTTATTATTTTTATAAAATCAATAAAACTAATATTTTTATTTGTTTTGAAATGTTACACTACAGAACACCATAAAATAATTATTACGAATTTATATAACAACAGTAAAATATAAACCTTATATTTGTTTTAATTTGCTTTTTAGCTTTTCAAATATTAAACCATGCTATGTTGTTACAATGTATTTAGCAAAATGTTAGTTAGTTAACTGGTAATTATTATCGATGTATATTAAATAAGTAAAACTATAAGATTAACATTTGTTTTTATTTTCTTTCAAATAGAATTTATTCTTAATATTTATTTAGTTATTTTTGGTAGTTTATTATTATTATTATTATTATTATTGTTGTTGTTGTTGTTGTTGTTGTTGTTGTTGTTGTTGTTGTTATTATTATTATTATTATTATTATTATTATTATAACTACTACTAAAACAATTAAACTAAATATTAAAAAAACAACATGAAACATATATATTTTTTATTTGTTTGTTAATTAGTTAGTTGTTATATTAATTTATACTATAAATGTTACTACTCATATTCATTTACAAAAACAACAACATTAATTGCTATATGTATTATTTATTTATTCTGGATAACAGTAAAATGATAAAACTAATATAACTATTGTCATTCATTGTTGCTGGTACACTAAAAACACTGAGCAGCTCGTGTGAGAAAAAAAATAAATAAATGAATGAATGAACAAACAAAATAACAAACAAATATTTATATTTGCTGCTAGACTGGCCGCCCAGGTATATTAATGGCCGCCAAAGTATAGACTATTTATTGACACATTATTTGTTTTTACTATTATTATCATCATCCTTTTACACTTTTTCTGTATCCGCACAATATACCCAAATATCGGCGATTAATTAAGTAGTGGAAAATCCGTTTTTCCGTTTTGTTCTGTGCACGAGACCTGTCAACACTCCCACAGACAGTCACAAGTGCTCTGCAGACCAACAAAGATGTGTCTTTTTGGGACTTAAAAAAATTGTCATTTTTGCATTACCTTTTTACTTAAGCCTACTTGGCTTCAGCGGACAGCGTGCACACAGCCGCGATAGCGAGACAAACATTACATAATGTTTATTCATATCATTACATAATACATTTTATTATTTTATTTAAATGACTTAGAAAATCTTTACTAAATAGCCAACTCAGAGTGATAAAATTACCAGTTTAAACTGGCTGCAAAATATATGTACACCATTAGTAATGGTTAATCAATGCATTTGCCTTATTTAAATAATCAACACATTTTAATCTTGTAATTATCATAATTTTTAGAGCTATTGTCTGTTATTATTCCTTTTTCTGTCATTTTATTTCTCATTTGCTGTATATTCAAATAATTTGATGATGTCAATATATTACATTGGCTATTTTATAAAATGCTTTGGCATTTAAGTTTGCTTTGAAGTTGAAAGAAAGAGAGAAGCTAGATTTGTCAGTGGGTGCACATGGCTCCTGAATAGCATAAAAGTAACAGAAATAGTGCATTTCTGTGTCTATTTCAACAGTCTTTTTTATTTTAACCCACTGAAAATAAACAGTGTATAACAGTGTGATAATAAATAAAATCATTGTTAAATTTAAATTATTATTAGTTATTGTAAAAATTAAATTATTTTATAATATACATAAACTTTTTAATGGTCAAGCTAAACCACATCACATTCATAGGTATTGCTAATAATAATACTAAACAACAAAACAAATAAGTAGCCAGGCAACTGGCCAGTACCACTCTTTCTTACACTCACCGATGCCATTTTGCTATTGGCATGTGTTTATTTTAGGTCTTGGATGGATCAGTTGTGTGGTCATCAGAAACAAAAAAATCTGTCCAACTTCACATGTAGTGCTAAAGCTTGGAGGAATTATTTAATACAGTGTCTGCTTGATTATGTGATATTTCCCAAGAGGGAACTACAAATGAGTCAGCTCTGAATATAGCAGCCCCCCCTTGCTTCGCACAGTGCCCAGAGGGACAAATAACATTTCAGTGGATTACTTAATTATCTGCAAATTAGCACTTGGAGAACAAATGGCGGAGGTGGCGAGGAAAGGGCGAAGAGCACGGAAGTGCTGAGTGAGTTATTGAGAGAGGTCACCGGTTGCCTTCCTGCTTTTTATAGGAGCGGAGATTCCTTTCATCAATGAAAGCCTGTAGAAGCCAAGCTTACACATATACTGTATAAAAGACTCACAGACTACAGTCATATTAAGGAAAATCAATGCTTAACTTTGCTTGAAATCTTATGGACAGAAGCTACACTGTAAAAAAATATCTGTTCAGTTTCCGCATTTTGTGATGTTTTCTATTTATTTACGGTTGTGAATTGCATTATGGAACCTTGATCTCTGCTCTGTCGCCTTTTAATGTTGAAAATTCTACAGTTTAACAAAGTGACATTTATTGACATTTTGGTAGTTTGAAATAATATAATGTAGAAGAAATAATACAGAGAAATAAGTGTACAAAACAGAATTATTACAAGAATAATCAGTCAGGCTATGGTCAATCACAGGAGCAAACAGGTATATAAAGGTAGTCTGTAAAAGCGTAGTCAGAAACAGGCTTTTGTTTTTTACCATAATATACAGGGTTTTTGTACCATAATATACATATCTAATAAAAGTCAACAAATAATAACTTGAAAAGAACTTTTGGATCATTTGGAAAAGTGGCAGAAGGTAGATTTATCTGATGAATTATCTGTTGAACTGCATCCCAATCTTCACAAATGAAGACCTATTGGAACTCGCATGGACCCAAGATTCTCACAGAAATCAGTCAAGTTTGGTGAAGGAAAAATCATAGTTTGGGGTTACATTCAGTATGGGGATGTGCGAGAGATCTGCAGAGTGGATGGCAACATCAACAGCTTGAGGTATCAAGACATTTGTTCTGGCCATTACATGACAAACCACAGGAGAGGGCAACTTCTTCAGCAGGATAGCGCTTCTTCTCATACTTCAGCCTCCACATCAAAGTTGCCGAAAGCAAAGAAGGTCGAGTTGCTCCAGGATTGGCCAGCCCAGTCACGAGACATTACCATTATTGAGCATGTCTGGGGTAAGATGGAGGAGACATTGAATCTTAATGAAATCTGGGAGTCCTGCAAGAACGCTTTCTTTGCCATTCCAGATGACTTTATTAATACGTTATTTGAGTCATTGCAGAGATGTATGGATGCAGTTGTCCAAGCTTATGGGAGTCATACACAATATTAAATATTTTTCCATTGCCCATGACTTTATATTATATTATTTCTGCTAAGTGACAAAACTTTTGTCTAAGCAAAGTAAGACCTTACTGTCCTAAGTAAATAATTAAAAATCAAGGCATAATCATATTTATTTTGGTAAAATAAGCATAATCTTGAGGCCTTTGCCTTTCATATCCTTATTCCTTTTTGGTATCAGCCACTTCTGATACCAAATGATCAATTAAGAGTCAAGATATTATTTGTTTTTCCTAAAACTTGGAAAGCAAACAAGACTTTTGTCAGGTAGTGTACAATGCCATCCATGACAAGACAGTGTCATAAATGCATGTTTATTGTTAAGTAATTAAGAGTTAATGTATTCACAGTTCATTGTCCAATGAGCTTGAGGAAAGTCACCATCATAATTTGAACTTTAAGTCATAATTTAGACATATGTCAATCTTAATCATTTAAAAAGTCATAATTTCAGTTTAGTAAGACAAAAATACGAGTTAATAAGCCAACTTATTTCACATTTAACTCATAATTATGACTTTTAAAGTCAAATTTAATTAAGTGGAAATATTTTTTTAAATTCTTAATTTAAAATGTCAATTTCAATTAAAGAAGACAAAAACATGAGAAAGTGATTTATTTATTTATTTATTTTATATTTTATCATTATAACTTTTAAAGCTGTTATTTAAACAGATCATTATAATTTGTGTTTTTAATCTTATAACTTCAATAAATTTTTTTAAAAATCAGTAAGCCATAATTTATCATATTTGTGACTTTTAAAATCAATTTTAATTCAGCAAATTATAATTTCTATTTACAATCTCATATTTAGTTTTTAAAAAGTCAATTTCAATCAAATAAGAGAAAAAAACAAGTTAGTAAGTCATAAGTTATCTCATATTCATGACTTAAATAATTTCAATTTAGTAAATCACAATTTCTATTTTTTATCTCATACATCAGACTTTATTTCAGTCACAATTTCATAATTCATTTATTTCCTTCAGCTTAGTCCCTTATCTATCAGCGGTCGCCACAGCAGAATACAGCACCACTGTGCCATCCAGTCACAATTTCAATTCAGCAAATCTATGTTATAATTTAACATGTTATCTCTTTTTAAGATATGACAGAAATTCATAATACGCCAACTAATAATCAGTCAATTTCCTTACATTGTAATAATGATCACAAAATGTAATTGCACTCATTTTATTATCAAATCATTACATTTCGGAAATGTGAACATTACTTTAACATAGTAATCTCTGAACACACATTACTTTTAATAACAAAGTAGCATCATGCTTTCTTTTCAATTCAAGTTTATTTGTATGGCGCTTTTCACAATAATCATTATTTGAAAAAAGCAGCTTTACAAAAGGTGCACATTATTGCATTGCAATCAAAATCAGAGTAGTAAAGGTTATTAGTTACCATAACTTTATTAGTTACTAATAACTTTAATTAACTAGTAACTAACTACTATTAGCTTTTAACAGTTAAAGTATTATAAATAAACATAGTTAACCTGCAGTTATGTAGTACATAAGTGGTATCTATGTGTAGATGTTCAATGAAGTGTATTTGTGTATTTGCTTTCTTTCTGTAAAGTTGCTTTGAAAGTCTAAATCATAAAAATTGCTAGAAAACAAACTTGAACTGAATTAAAAATATAAAGTGATCAAAAAGCCTGATCATGACAAAATCACAGGCAAAATGGACAGAGCTGTACAGTAAATGCTGTCTGAAACACAGTGTGCAGCATATACTCGGCACACAGCTCTTTTCCTCCTTTAGGGACTCGTGTGTCAAGATTATGCCCCAAAAATAAGTCAGAAAGCAAGCCGAGCAGTTTTACACAGAGAAAACCATCTTGTATATATACTAATGCCCTGACACCAAACCCTGTCTGTATTATTACTCTTGAGGTGTAAGGCACATGTGTATCCGCAGCTCCCAAAGGAGGCCACAATCTGACCAAGCTGTGAAAAAAAAATGCTGAGAGGCAAATAAAATCTTTTCATCTTGATGGCAACTTGTCATTAGGAACATTGCTGACATCACACTTTTTTGACCATTTAAATTTCACTTGCATATGTATGGGTATTGTATTTTGCTCTCCATATTCTTGACTATAAAGCAGGATTGAGTGTATATGCATTTACTAATGACACTTTACAATAAAGTTGAGTTTTTGAAATATACGTACAAGGGACAGCAAATATATTAAAGATGTTACTAAAGTTACAATGATTACTGTGTGTGTGTGTATATATATACATGCTGCAAAAATCTCATTATGGAGAATCACAGAGAAGCAAAAAGCACATAAAAATGACCACAAAACTTTTTTTCCCTCCTCCGAAATTTACTCACAGCAGAAAGATATGGTAAAACTCACATTAGTCAAGATGCTCTCAGACAAACAGATGCTAAACACTGCCATACAATCAGTAATTTCAAATCCATTTGCAAACTAAATAAGAGCCAAGTTATTAATTTTCTAATTATTCTCACTTCTTTGACCTTAATTCCGTAGCTATCCTGAAACCCAGCATCACAAACACCAAAGGAATAGCTAGCAGACATCAAAGCCATCACTGAGGTCGGTTGTCCTCTTATTTGCAGTCTAACATTGAAGAGACTGAATGTGACCCTATTTCCATCATGAAGTCACAGACACCTTCTCTCATCTTCTTTCACCCCTCAGGATGTTTGCCGCTGTTTTGTCTTGACATGTTTGCTGATGTTAGCATGTCTACCGAAGGTTAATTATGACAAGACTAAATTACAGTGACAAGAAGGTCAGTTTGTCTAGAGTTTATACTGGAGTCTTCTGCTAACATGTCAATAGAAGGTTATTAAAATAAACACTTTTTTAATTGTTTGTCAATGGCTTATTAAGAAAACTATAAAAACGATATGACACAAAGTCTTGACTACAAATGTTTTTAATTTACTTCAACTTATTAAATAAGTTAATCATGCAGATTTCAACTACATTTTTCAAGTTATGCAAAATGTAACTAAATATGTTTCATCAGTTTGAAGTTAAGATGGTTTGGTAACACGTTATAATAACTACACACTATGATTTATTTATTAAGCATTAGCAAATAGTTAAATCATATGTTTTTAAGCATTAACTTTACATTAATTGACGTTAGAGCTGGGCCGATAAACGTCGATAATGATGATAAGCTATGGACATGTTTACTCGATAATGATCAACACAAAGAACTAATCACACAGACAAATGCAACAACAGTAATCTGCAATTGTGTTGAAATTAGAGATATGCTAAGTCACCCAGTCTTGTTTAGCGAGCTCTATTCTTTTTCCCGCCAGCAGTATTAGCTGTTAAACTGTTGTTTATTTCAGGGGTTTCCAAACTTTTCAGCCTGTGACCCCCAAAATAACAACTCCAATGACTAGCAACCCTCACTGTGCTCAGAGGTGATTATAAAAAAACAAACATTGCACACAAACGTGCACACACACCAATAGGAACTATATAAACATGAGCATATAGACAACACAAAAAAAAAACAAAATTTTTCGTAATCATTATTCATTTGTTTAATTTAATATTAACTTAATGAGAATGGTGGGCACAATGTTTACAGCACAAGACTTTTCTTGGTATAATTTTGGAGACCGCCACTTGGAGATCATCCTCTATGTTCAGTCATGGGCTTTATTTGTAATGTATGTGAGTGCTGTAAAGGTGTCAAAGTGTAACATTGTGCTATAAAATCAATCTGCTAAGAATATTGCTGTAACGGTAATCTAGCATAATAACTCCAGGGGTCCGATGGAAAGAAAATTATGTTCCATATATATATATATATATAATTATTCAGGTTGACAGCATCCCTTACTAGAATTATTACCCCCCTGAATTATTAGCCCCCTTGTTTATTTTTCCCCAATTTCTGTTTAACGGACAGAAGATTTTTTCAGCACATTTCTAAACATGACAGTTTTAATAACTCATTTATAATAACTGATTTATTTTATCTTTGCCATGACGACAGTACATAATATTTTATTAGATATTTTTCAAGACACTTCTATACAGCTTAAAAGGACATTTAAAGGCTTAACTAGGTTAATTAGGTTAACGAGGCAGGTTAGGGTAAAGTTATTGCAAAAATAAATATATATTATAAATTAACATTTATTTTTTATCTTATGTGGTTATGGATAAAATATGATAATTCTAATAGTTTAATAACATATGAGATTTTTTGGAATCACCAAGTGACCCCCCCCGCATTGTCTCACGACCCCCCTGGGGGTCCCGACCCCCGCTTTGGGAACCACTGTTTATTTTAATGATTAATATTTTTACAATTTTATTTTAACACATATCTTTTAAAACAAATTTTGTAATTGGATACTTTTTTAGAAAATGCAACAAGTATTTTTGTTTGTTGTACTGTATATATGATGTCAATGACAGTTCTTCAGAATATTATATTATGAATTGTATATCACAAGTTTATAATAGAAAATTGAAATCTCCAAAAAAATTTATAAAAATCAGAGTAATGTGTAAACTGTTTTTGTGTCATGGTCTCCAGCGATCCAGCCTGAGCAGATTGCTGGTATATACATTGATCGATAATGGACTACAAATCCGCCATTTCATGGACTACAAGATCCAGTCATGCACCACACACACACACACACACACAGCAGTGTCTAATCCTGATTGATTGCATACAGCCGGAGGATTGTTAAGGACTGATTACATGGACTATTTAAGCAGCACAGACACACACACACTGTTGCTGAGTCTTGTTTACTGTATTTGTGACATTACAACGCGTTTCCTTTGTCTTGCTTTGCTGTGTTTTGACCCTTGCCTTGTTTATCTGTTTATTCCTGTCTGCTGCCTGCCTTCTGACCATCTGCCTGTGTATCTGATTATGACTCTGGATTGCCCGTATACATCTGTTTGCCCCTGTGTTGACCATTGCTTACCTGACACTCTAATCAATCTGCATTTGGATCCACACCTCATCTGTCAGTGTCACATCACGTTACATTTTGTCAATAAATAATACCTTAAAATGTTTTTTAATGAAGCGTCTAATCTTTGTGGCTTCAGTCATTGTTGGAATACTCTTTTAAAACTAGATGCTTTAACAATTTAAATTAAAATATATATCATTATCAGTCAATATGGAAAAGAGTTATTGAGATTGCATTTCTGCCATATCACCTAGCCCTAATAGACGTTAGTAAGCAGTTTATAAATACAGTTACATATCCAGTATTCTTGACATATAAGCAAATGTATAATTTTTATACTTAGTTAATGATTAATTTTTAATTACTAAATGAAGTATTGCATTATTTACAAAAGCAGTTATTTAAGAATAACTGGTGTTTTTTTTTAAGATCATTCAGAATGTGTAAATAAATGATTAATAAAATATTCAAATTAACATTTATATATCTTACCTTTCTGGCATTAAGTAATAGTTAGTTTGAATGCTAATCAATGCTGATTTAACTCAACTTAAACTAAAGTGAGGACTATTTATGCTCTATAAATGCCTTATAAGTGGCAATTAAAGGCTCAATTTTATTCTAAACAGGAAAAAAAAAGAAAATAAACAACTTTATTAATTTCAAGATACACAAATGAAACAGTATCAAATGAAACATAAATCTTTGCAATCCTATTTAAAATAAAATGACTGTACAGTTTAAGCATCGCTGATTAACATTGAAATATTGTTTCATAACATATTGTTAAATTATTCTATATATATATATATATGCTATATTTGAACACTCCTGTTATTCAACATTATACATGTGATTATAAGTCAAGAATACAGCACTTGCAGCTGTATTTATAAGCTGCCGACTAACGTCTATTAATGTAGTTAATGCTTAACAAATAATGAATTAACTATTTGCTAATGCTTAATAAATGATTCATAGTGTGTAGTTATTATAAAGTGTTACAAAATAAAAAATTATATGACAACACGTGTTTTTAGTTAATCGTAACTTATTAATCTAAGTTAATCATGTTCTAACTTAATATTATAAGTTATGCAAGCTGTTTTAAGTAAGTTCAATATAATGTAAGTTCAATTGACTCATAAGGTTAATTTGATTCAGCTTAAAAATTTAAGGCCACCAGTATTTTTTCACAGTGTACTTTTTTTTTTAAATGCATGTGCGAGCCCCTTGTGTACATTGTATCTGTGAATAAATATACTGTATTTTTGATGTTTCATGTCTGCACAATTGTGACAGACAAAAATATTGTCTGCTACACTGTTAATGATTTTTATAAATTACACAGTATTTAACTGTAATACAGTATGAACTGATTTTTACTGTTGGACAGTGATGCAGTATATTGCTGTATTTTAAAGTTGCATTGTGAAAATGACGCTATATTTTATAGTAAATATGAACATATAATACTGTAAATACAGCAAGATAAATGGTGCTGTAAATGTAAATACAGTATATTTTGCTGTAATTGATTTACAGTATAATACTGTCAAACTGCTGCCAGTACATTCTACAGAAAATTGTTAGCAGTGTACTGTGCAGCTCTTTTGGTCATTTTGACCTGACCCCTAAAACTGAATGTTTATGGTTATTTTAGCCAAATATCATTATAATTTTTAAATATATTATATATTTAAGACATTTGCACAATATTTGCTATCTCATCTTTTCCATAAATATATTTATCAAGTCATGGGTTTTAATGGATAAAATAAGATAGAACATTGCTTTATGTTGTAGGTACATTAAGTTTAGCTAAATGTTTGGTCAAACATAGGAATTTATTTGAGCCACATTACTTAGACATTTATTTTCCTTTCCAGTTCAAATAAAAACTGTTTGTTTGTTATTATGCATGCTATATGAACACAAACAACACAATTAGTCAACAATCCCCATTGTATTTTTTTTCCACAGACCACAAATGACTGGCCATGCACGTATTATTTTGGAAATGCATCTAATTGCTTCTGAATTTTATTTCTGCTACACTAGTCTTGCTTCTTTTTTCCTCCTTGTTTTCCCAAGCGTTGCAATATTATTAAAGAACTTCTAACTTTTGTTATGCTACACTTTTAATTCTTCATAATTATGCAGCATGACACTGGTTGTTTGTTTTTCTAGTTATTGATCTGACTTGCCAACTTTGAACAACCTTATATGGTTGACGTGGTCTAAAGCAGAAACTTTGAAACTGAAAGCTCTGCTTGTGCATGTCTGAAAGAAGAAAAAAAAGAAAATCTGAAAGGAAAAAAAGCGAGCTAAAAAAGCATATTCTTTTTCAAAGGCTTTCAAGTATAGTTAGAAAATAAACGAAGAACTAAGGAAGACTGGAAAACTGCTTTCTAGCAATATTAGAATTTGTTATTTTAGATTTTGTGTGTTTTCTTCAGTCGCTCCAACAGAAGTTGCGATGAATGTAATCAGATGATGAGGTAATTTAGCTTAGTTTCTTACTAATGCAATAAATATCAGCCTCTTCACAGCCCTTGCTTGTGAACACACTCATCTCTGTATATATGATCAGGCTTCAAGTGGCCCTTTCATTGAAGTGATTGAAATTGTTAAATGAAGCAGTTTCTATGGGTTTTATTTGAGATTTTAAGTTACACTGTTATTAAATGTGGACACAAAACAAATCCCAATATGTGTTTAAAGCCATAAAAATACATTTTAGTAAATAGGCAACATTCATAAAAGTCTTTTTAAAAAGTTTTATTAAATAGACAAAATATATAAAATCTAAATAATTAATAAGAATTACAGAATATAAAATATATATTGCTAAAAAGGGTAGAGGATATATTTTATAAACGTGGGCACATAAAAAAAATCACAATGTGTGTTTGCAAAAAATTAATTAGAGTAAAAAGGCACATTCACAAAAATCTAAAATGATATAAAATCTATCCATTTTATTTAAGATTTTGATTAAATACACTCTCAGAAATAAAGGTACATGAGCTGTCACTGGGGCAGTACCTTTTCAAAAAGTACATATTTGTACCCAAATAGTCCACAGTGGTACCTAAAAGGTGCATATTAGTACCCAAATGTACCTTTGAGGTACCATTATGGACCTTTCAGGTACAAATATGTACTTTTTGAAAAGGTACTGCCCCAGTGACAGCTCATGTACCTTTATTTCTGAGAGTGTAGACAAAATATAGAGAACCTAAATTATGAATAGGAATGACAGAATATGAAAACATATTGATAAAAATGTAAAGAATGTATTTTGTTAACGTGTACACAACAGAATGGGCCCTATCATACACCCTGCGCAATAAGACGCAAGATGTGTTTTGCCCAATTTGTTAATATTTTGAGACCAGCACAACCCTAATTTTCATGTCTTGTGCCACGTTGTTTAAATAGCAAATCCATTTACGCCACTTTATGGATTCATGGGTGTTCTGGTCTAAAAAGGAGGTGTGTTAAGGCACATTGTTGGCGCTTTGCTATTTTGAGGAACTGCAACAGACAGAGCAATTGACCAGCTGAAAGCAGATCTTAAGTCCAGCGCAGAGCACGTTAGTTATGTGCCTATGTGGGCGCAAATGCTTACACATTGCTTAATACAGCAATACACAAATATCTTTACATATGAAAAAAAATTAAGGATTAAAATGTTATACAAAAAATATTTTCTTCTACATCGTAAAAAAACACTACTAAATAACACACTACTTCTATGCCTTCATGGCTAATGGATGTCTTCAGTGGAGTGCTTACAACATCGTTTCCTTATCCACGAAAGTAAAGAGTAAAAGTAAAGTAAAGCTATAGTAAAGCGTTCAGTTTTTTCACTTACAGAGTCCGCCATGTAAATTGCAAATGTAAAATGGTGCCTGTCGGTGGAGGACACCGGAAGTTAGGGATGCTGTCAACCTGAAGAAGGAGTCCTACAGGTCTTGGTTGGCTTGCAGGACTCCCGAGGCAGCTGATGGGTATCGGCAGGCCAAGCGTGCTGCAGCCCGGGTTGTTGCGGAAGCAAAAACTCGGGCCTGGGAAGAGTTCGGGGAGACCATGGAGGAAGACTATCGGTCGGCCCCCAAGAGATTCTGGCAAACTATCCGGTGCCTCAGGAGGGGAAAACAGCTCCACATCGACACTGTTTACAGCAGAAGTGGGGAGCTGTTGACCTCGACTGGGGATGTGGTCGGACGGTGGAAGGAATACTTTGAGGATCTCCTTAACCCCACCGACATGTTTTTCATCGAGGAAGCAGAGACTGGGGATGCAGGGGTGGACTCACCCATCACCCAAGCTGAGGTCACTGAGGTAGTTTGCAAGCTCCGCAGTGGCAAAGCAGCGGGGGTGAATGAGATTCACCCTGTGTATCTTAGGTCTCTGGATGTTGGGGGGCTGTCTTGGCTGACACGTCTCTACAACATCCCATGGAGGTCGGGGACAGTACCTCTGGACAGGGCAACTGGGGTGGTGGTTCCCATTTTTAAGAAGGGGGACTGGAGGGTGTGCTCTAACTATAGGGGGATCACACTCCTCAGCCTCCCGGGGAAAGTCTATGCCAGGGTACTGGAGAGGAGGATCCGGCCTATGGTTGAACCTAGGATCCAGGAGGAACAATGCGGTTTTCGTCCGGGCCGTGATACACTGGACCAACACTATACCCTCACCAGGGTGCTCGAGGGTTCATGGGAGTATGCCCAACCAGTCCACATGTGTTTTGTGGACTTGGAGAAGGCGTTCGTCCGTGTCCCTCCTGGCATTCTGTGGAGGGTGCTCGGGGAGTATGGGGTCAGAGGCGCTCTGTTAAGGGCCGTCTTGTCCCTGTATGAACAGAGTAGGAGTCTGGTTCGCACTGCCGGCAATAAGTCGGACTTGTTTCCAGTGCATGTTGGACTCCGGCAGGGCTGCCCCTTGTCTCCAATTTTGTTCATAATTTTTATAGACAGAATTTCAAGGCGCAGCCTTGGGCTGGAGGGGGTCCGGTCCAGGGACCACATGATTTCTTCTCTGTTATTCGCAGACGATGTTGTTCTGTTGGCTTCATCGAGCATGGACCTTCAGCATGTGTGTGACGCGGCTGGGATGAGAATCAGCACCTCCAAGTCCGAGGCCATGGTGCTCCACCAGAAAAAGGTGGTTTGCCATCTCCAGGTTGGAGGAGAGTCCTTACCCCAGGTGGAGGAGTTCAAGTATCTCAGGGTTTTGTTCACGAATGAGGGAAGAATGAAACGTGAGATTGACAGGCGGCAGCATTGGTGCAGTGGCAGCAGTAATGCGGTCAATGTACCGGTCCGTCGTGGTGAAGAAGGAGCTGAGGCGGAAGGCAAGCTTTCGATTTACCGGCCAGTCTACGTTCCTATTCTCACCTATGGTCATGAGCTTTGGGTCATGACCGAAAGGACAAGATCTCGGATACAAGCGGCTGAAATGAGTTTCCTTCGAAGGGTGGCAGGGCGCACTCTTATAGATAGGGTGAGGAGCTCTGTCACTCAAGAGGAGCTTGGAGTAGAGCTGCTGCTCCTCCACATCAAGAGAAGTCAGTTGAGGTGGCTCGGGCATCTGTTTCAGATGCCTCCTGGACACCTTCCTAGGGAGGTGTTCCAGGCATGTCCCACCAGGAGGAGGCCTCGGGGAAGACCCAGGACACGCTGGAGGGACTATGTCTCTCAGCTGGCATGTGAACGCCTTGGGATCCCCCCGGAGGAGCTGCAGGAAGTGTCCGGGGAGAGGGAAGTCTGGGGTTCTCTCCTAAGACTGCTACCCTCGCGACCCGGCCCCGGAAAAGCGGCAGAAAATGAATGAATGAATGAATTATGAAATTATATATTTTTTAAAGATTTTGATTAAATAGAGAAAATATAGAAAACCTAAATGATTTATAAAAATTACAGAATATAAAAAAATATATTGATAAAAATGTAAATGATATATATATACTTTTATACAGATATTACAAATGTTGCAATACTTTAATAACATTTTGAATATTACTCAATTATTAAATTACATATTTTATCACTTTTGACATATTTTTCATTTCCATTTACAGATATAATAGTTCAAAATATAATTACACTCAAAAAAAAGATTTTTACTGCTTGTTCAAGCTACTTAAAAATAGTTGAAACGACACAATTCTTATTTTTTTGGGGGACAATTTAATTGTTTTATGTTCAATCCACCTAAATGTTTAAATATGATTAAGTTAACTAAAATGTTTTGTGTTGGGAAAATATGAAGAAATTGTGTTGAACCCAGTATTCTTTACATTGTATAAAATGGTAAGCCTTATTTTGTTATTGTTTAAAGCTTCTTTTTTTTTACTTTTTATCCTAATTTCTGATATAATTTTGGTTGAAAATGTTAAGTACTTTTCCATAATCTCCAGTAAATTAACATGAAAATACAGACAGCTTCACCTGAAAAGATCTCCCCCCACCTTCTCATAGAGAAACTGAACTGATCTGCTTACAAACATATCAGTCAACGTCTGGCACTGAACAAAAATAGAAACCAGAAAGAAGAATAAATGATTTTTAATTAATTTGAAGCTGGGCATCTCACCGCCAGAGCATCTGAATGTTACATCAATAGAGACAGATGAACTTGTAGCTCAGCAAATTAGCTCTTTACCTGAACATTGGCTTATTGATACAGGCTAAAACACAGCGAGTCAGCAGGAGCGGAAGCAAAATACAATAAAAAAGCAATTAGCACTATAGTAGAGCACATTATGATGAATGCCGGATTGCTACACGTTCATAAAATTTTGAGGAAAGGAACAGCCATTGTCAGCTCGTAGTTGAGTAAATTGTTAAAGTGTGAAATATTCTGTCATGGCAGTTCAGTACAGTGAGCTGAGTGTCAGTCAATATCAATTGGTTTGCCTCTGTAAAAGACTTTCCCTTCACCAGAATTTAATATCATTCATGTCTTATCCTGGCGTGAGGCAAAGGAGGTAAAATGAATTTAGAGAACACGGGTTACAGGGTCACCATCTCATTTGTAGTAGGACTCTGAGGTGAGCAGATAGACGGGTTTCTGACATTACAACTTGCTTATATGGATTTTGCTTTAATCACATCATGAATTATTTAAAATGATCCAACAACAGGTCATGGTTTCCATTTTATTTGAGAAAATCTACCACATGGAGTGTGTGCTATCTAACATTGCTTCTGCATTTTTTATTAGTCAAAAGGTTTGGTGGTAGATCATTTAATGATTTTGCAGGTCACTTTTTTACTTTGTAGGATTATCATATTAACTGAACTGACGTATTTTAAAGCTCCATGCTAATCTTGACTGCTTATTTAGTAGTTCAGTTATTCAGGCTATGTTTGTTCTAGCGCGTTTTTTTTTATTGCAATGTTTTAAAATGAAAATGATTTTCATCCATACTGGTGTTTCCACATCATAAGCTTCAGAAGCGTAAACTAACAGTAACAATATTGTACAAAACTGTGGCCTGTACACAAATATTAAATATGATACAATAATGATGATAAATATGATACAAAAAAAGATAGTGATATTCATATTCAAAACTAGTCTAAACTGCATTGAGATCATTTATTTTGGCAACACTTTAAAATAATCGTGCATTAGTTAATTTGAGTTAATGTATTTACCGACATAAACAATTAGTAATACATTTATTACTGTATTTTTTCATCTCCGGTAACATTAGTCTTTTAACTTAAATAGCATAAGTTCAAGTTCGTTCATGTTAACTCACACTGCATTAGCACAACTATGGATTTTAATAATGCATTAGTTGAAATATGATTAATAAATACTTTACAAGATTTTTCATACTTAGTTCATGTTAGTAAATACATTAACTAACATTACTGTAACTAATGGACCATTATATTCTAAAGTTTTACCTATATGTTTCACATTTAGTTGGAAGTAAATCCTTACCAATATTCAGAACAAAACAAGAAAATAATCTGAAAATATAGTTAAACACGTAATAACAGTAAAATGTTGTGGAACAAACTGAATTTGTCATTAAAGGTGTCGATATTCTGTCAATCAATTGTGATTTTGAGTTAACATACTGTAGATATGAAGATGTTTTGTTGATTATGTATTTGAGCTTGAACAATTGTTTTTAGGAGTTTATTATAATGTTAAAAATAAAATGAATCAAATCAAGAAAAATATTATTAATGCTGTTAAAAAAACGGCACAATTATAATGACCTCATGACAGTCATGTGTGTAACAGCTTTTGCTGTCATGGTAATGTCAAAAGTCTTGGTGTCTAATGCCTTGGTAAAACTGTCAAAGACAAAGACAGGTTATGATGTATTTGCTTATGTCAATTTGTCATGACAAACACATCTCAAACAATATCGCCTTTGCATTTAAAATGACATAACTGAGTGAATGACACTTACTGACAGTTGTCATAAGCATGCATAATATTTCATTAACATTTATGATGTTTCATGATTATAAAGGTGTCACCCTTAGAGTTGGGGTCTGCAGTAGTTCCAAAAGGTATTAATTTTCAACTCCCAAGAAGTGTTGAGCGAGAGCGCTTATTGAACAGCGCATCATCGATGATGCAAGTGTGCCCAGGCCCAAATGTAATGTGAGTGCGGGCCATCGGGGGAGACGGGAGGGGGGACAAGTGCGCTGTGGCCCGGTTCAAGGCAACTGTACATAGTGTGAGTACGCCCTTAGAAGGCTTTCGGTTTAAATGTTTGAAAAAGTTGCTGGTCGAGTTAAAAGCAGTGGTTCTTTAGAGACTGGACATAGATTAAATTTCATCACAATATTTTTGTTTTTACACTCTATGACATCAACATAATGTCTGCATTTCCACTTAAAGAAGCAGCCGCTCTCAACAGCAGCTGTTTCAGCTCACAATCTCCAGCAATTTAAAGAGTTCCTATTACACATTGAAAAGGGTCATATTTCAGTTTTATGGGTCGCCAACAACATACTGATATGTATGCAAGGTCAAAAAACACGTTCATGGTCTTTTAATATGCATTTATTTTTACCTAATTATCCCATATAAATTGTTCAGCGATTAATATGTTCCCAAATCCCTGCTTAGCACGAAGCTAATCTGCGCTAATTGGACCGATGAGAGCCTGTTGCCATTGGCCGACAGCGTTCAGCGCGAGACAGTAAAATGCCCAGCATGGTTTATCAAGCCCCCGGGTCGCCAACATTGGTATAGGATCCGATCGCAGCGGACGCCCGAAACACGCTTCAAAGTAAACTTACTAACACCACAGTAAACAGTACCCGGTTCTCAACAGTGTTATTCAGACACCTCAGCGCCGAAAGCAGTGCAGTTAAACACCAGCATATTACTCTATGACACACATTCAGTTTTAATCTACACAGCAGCAAAAGCTGAACTATTCTAAACCTTGACTGCTGCACGTGTGCAGGATCAGCTAACGGTGGCCATAGCAATGACAAATGGCAGTGGAACGAGCTCACAAAAGCATTTAAATCTGTAAACAAAGCAGCACGCGTCGCGTTAACAACATTGCATTAGACATGATATGAGAATATAAAGAGTTAACGTGATACAGTACACGCAGTACATTGAAAATCATTTCTATTTGCAATCATTGCTGTGGCACCTCGTCCTTGAACTGCTATATGTTCTAAGTGCTTACCTGTACTCTGCTTTTCTAAACGATCACATCCCCAGCCGGGAGGTTGTAGCATCCTCTGTCCTCTGACAAGCTATCTCTGCGGGCTCCCGCTCTCCATTCGCAAGCCTTTTCAGTGCTGCACACCAGCCCGAAGCCCAGCGTTCAGCAGCCAGCTGGTCTACCTAATAATTTGTCCTTATTTTGCCTGCACCCCTGGTGTCTTGTCTGTCCATTACAAGATGGAGACAGAAACTAATGCATGAGCTGTGTAGTAATAGATCGCATATTGTAAGTGTGCAGATGTCTAAACGACTCCTTTCCCTCACACTTCCAACAATATCCAGGTAAGCACAGCGTCTTCATGAGCATCTTGCTGCTGTGTTAGTGGGCGGGGCCGCAGGTTTGAATTTTGCCGGGTCTGCGCGCGCAACCATTATGTTTCGTAACAACGTCACGCTGAATCGGATGAAGACTCGTTATGAAGACGATTAATTTAAACCACTATGAGTCCACTCTTTTATAGATAAATCAATAGTTTTAAAAACTGTCCCCTTTCAGATTTAAGCTTTAGCTGGATATTTCACTTCACTAAGAGCTGTGTTACACACTACATGGAAGGTCATTTTCAAAAACCCATAATAGGTGGCTGTGCATGCTTATTAACTGAAGTTGCAAGGGAAAACATGATTTTTAAAGAAGCATTTTTTTCTTCTAAATATTATATTTGTGATGCAAGTAATGCAATTACATTGACTTTAGTAACTGTAATCAAATGACACAAATGTAAAATCTAATTTGTTACATTAATGCATTCCTCAAAAATGTAATTAGATCACAGTAACGTGTTATTATGAAATGTGTTACACCCAACTCTGATAATGATATTCATATTCACAACTAGTTTTTAATTGGATTCAGGTAATTTATTATTTTTTTGCATTTAATTTGGAAGTAAATCCTTAAATCTTACAAATTTATAGAACAAAACAAGATAATAATCTCAAAATAAAGTTAAACATGCAATAACAGTACACTGTTTTGAATATTTTTCTGATCACTTTGTTTCGGTGGAACAAACAGAATTTTTAATCAAAATGTTAATGCTCTCTCAAATAATTGTATATATAATAAATAATATTTGATGACAAATTCAGTTTGTACCACTGTAGGTCAAAAAAAATATCTAATGACGCTGTTATAAAATTTATGACACAATAAAAAATGGCCTCATGACAATCATGTTTATGACACATTTATGACAAGTTATGTTGTCTCGGTAATGTAAAATTATGGCTGTATGTAATGTAAGTTAACAATGTCATCTTTGCATTTAAATGACATAACTGAGTGAATGCATAAACTCTTATTAATATTTATAATGTGTCATGATTATTAAGGTGTTATGACAGTCTTATGAACACCCCTTCAATTAAAGTGTTACCCTTTGCTTTTAAAAGTCTGTGTTTTAGTCCTTTTAAATAGAAATGCAACCCTTTTTTCTCAAAAAAAGTGTTCAATTTCAACTCCTGAGAAGTGTGAATGCCCGGTGTTACTGTAGCAAAAGTTGTCTTTAAACAAATACGTAGTAATGTAAGCATATCCTGAGACTGGAAGATTTAGGCA
This sequence comes from Danio tinwini, assembly GCA_903798205.1. Lineage (NCBI taxonomy): Eukaryota > Metazoa > Chordata > Actinopteri > Cypriniformes > Danionidae > Danio > Danio tinwini. The sequence continues at coordinate 3,502,131 of CAIGQZ010001313.1, read as the reverse complement.
ATTTTTGGTGATGTAGAGGGGAAAGGGAGGAGATAGTCTCACCTTGTTCACACAGACGTCCTGTGAAGTGGAGAGGACAGTCACAGAAGAAAGACGAGGCTCCACTGGGCAGAGAGACAGGTCGACATGTGCCCCCATTGAGACAAAGTCCCTGTGGGCAGACAGGTGCAGGCTGAGTGGGTGATAATACTTTGACCCAGTCTCCAGGAGGAGTTTCCACTGTGATGAGCAGAGCAGGAGAATGTGTGGAGCTTGTTGGTGGCTCATGATGCCATTGAGACCTGCAGAACACAACGTGAAATTAAATGAAAAGGTATGGATTTAAAAAAACGATCCACCAAAACAGATTTCCATGGGGCACATATACTACTCCATAATCACTTACAATTACTTCAGAGCAGATTCACTAAGCACATGTATCGCAGTTAATAAAGGCAAATTATTCACAATTACTTACTTATTTGCAAAATTCTGTGAATTGTGAGCCTAATCACAGCCTTTTACTGCTAAATAAATAAAAAAAGCAGACCAGAGTTTGGTGTGGATTTAACAAACTGGATGCAGAGTAGCAATTCAATAGCAATTCAAGATAGATAGATAGATAAATAGGACGGACTGACGGACAGACAGATATATATATATAGATAGACAAACAGACAGACAGACAGACAGACAGTAGATAGATAGATAGATAGATAGATAGATAGATAGATAGATAGATAG
>CAIGQZ010001313.1:3469663-3484827 GCA_903798205.1 Danio tinwini | reverse complement strand
TTCTAGAGTCATCCACCATAATTTTGTGGCTCAAAAGTATTGGTTCAGGCACTGATACCATTTTAAAAGTATCAATTTAGCATCGAAATAACCCCAAATGATACCTAACCCTAATGGCACCTTTCACTTGGTTGCTCCAAAACAATAGATTCTTAAATTTTCCTAGAGGTGACTAGTATAAATATATGAATTTACAATTAGTCAGTTTTGTTGTGGTCAGAGAGTGAGTTAACCATTGGGGTTAAACTGCACATTTAGGCATACATACTGTACTGTATACTTACAGTAAATATTGCACAAAAAAATTCATGTTACAATAGTTTTAATACTAATCACACTACTATGACATGTATGATGTAAATGTGTTTAATATCAACATATTATTGACCTGATACAGCATAAAAAAAGACTATGTACATTACTATGTACAGTAATAATAATTTTACTGCCATTAGTAATAATTTTACTGCCAGTCAAATGCTGATTAAAATGGCAGGCGGTTGCAAATGCACTAAACAAAACAAATGATTGGTTATGCTCAAGGGCGTCTTTCACCTGCAGCTAATTATTTGCTGTCTTCCTTTTTAAAGACTTCTTATGCGACTCGGACAGACTGTTCCGGAGATGTACCCAAGCCTTGGGAGTTTTCCAAAGCTCATTCTTCCCTTCCAAACAACAGGGGAGGAAAGATAATTACCTCAGTGTGGATTCTGGGATAACTATGTGCAGCTGGAGGATTGGCCTACAGATGCTCGGCTCATAATGGCAGATTCCCCTCCCCCAACCAGCCTTGATATCAGTCTCCCCCTTCAGAAAAGCCAATCTTGACTGATTTGTTAAGCCTGTGATCCGCATGCTGTGGATTTTTTTTTTTCTCTTGCTTTTTTCCGCACCTCAGGAGTACAGACCACCAGGCCCTGGACATCCTGCCTCTGGAGCAGCCGGAGAGACTGTTAATTTGGAAGAACCTGGCATCTGGCCAGAGAAAGCCACTGGTCTCTTTGAGTCTTTGAGCAGATAGTTCCCCAGCAGGACGCATGGAGAATGCTTCTTTTACTTAGACATGCTTTAAAGGTGACAATAAAGCACAGCACGGTCTTTTAAACTGTTTCATGCTTTCATTTGGTCATGTGAGGAATGAATAAGGGAGCGAAACTTAGGGGATGCATTGTACCTTTATTTGAAGGAATATACTTTTTATATTTCTCCCAGTGGTCCACTAACATTATTTTGTGCAGGAGAGCTGGTTGTTACTGAATTTTACATGGACATTGTCCACCCATTGTGTGACCCTCAGGGTGTTTTCTTATTGTGCTATTGAGCCTTTAAGAACTGAAACAATATTTATTATGGATAAATTCTGAATTTTATCAAATGCTTTAAGGTGAATCCAACTGGCCATGATTCATGATGTTTAATAGATGTTGAATTGGAATGACAGAAAATAGGAAAGTATTGAAATACAATTTAAAGAACATACATCAGCGCAACCTTTTTTGTTGAAAAATAAATTGACTAATGACTAATTACAGGTTTGCATGTCAACCAAGTTCAGATGAGCTCCTGCTAATGATTGCCGATCAATGTTTATATGGTAATGTCTAAATTAAATCTGCTCAGCTTTTAAAGTGATCTTGTCTCTTCAGAATATTTGGATTAAACGTCTTGATTAATCTTGATTTTTGATCCCTTAATTTAAAGTGAGAAGAGTTTTATTTGAATAGACTTTCAACAGAGATAGAAGTTTTAAAATTTTAAAAAAGGATTTAAAATAATTAAGAGTCATCAAATGTAATGGTCACCTGTTTTCTATATTAAATCATATATAATAGGTAAATGCTATGCTTCTTTAAGTCACTCTCTATCTAGAGTAAATTGTGTTACAGTATATTCAAAATTCTGCTGCACAGGTTTTGACACACACTTCTTCACGCCACCATATCACCCCTGCACTTCAGTAACTTCACTGGCTTCCTGTTAAGTCGAGTATCGACTTAAATACCCACAGTCTTCGTTCTGTATCTGGATTTATGCTGTATTAGCCACATTGTAAACTAAATACCATGGGTGGTAAAGCTTTTTCGTACAGTGCGCCTAAGCTATGGAATGGTCTACCCATCAGCATCAGGAATGTCGCCACTCTGGACTGTTTTAAGAACCTTCTCAGGACTTACCTTTTTAGCATTGCTTTTAACTTAGATGGATTATTTTTTGTCAGTTTAATCATTCAGTTTTATTGTTCATATTTTATTGTCTTATTGTGGTGTTTTTAAAGTTTTTTTATTGTTCTGCTTTCTTACTATTTGCCTTGTATGCTGTAGTAGTGCTTTGGATCTGAGGAAAACTCGATTAAAATAAAAAATTATAAAAAATGGAATCTCTAAATTATATATAGCTTCACATTTCTGATTTAACCTAAAATGAACATTTATTTATTTGGGATTATTATTATGTGATGTAAAGTTGGCTATTTTTTTTCTTTAGTACATGTTTGAAGATGATTTTCAGTTAAAAGTGTGGCTCCTGGTGATGTATGAAATGAAAATACATGAATTTTCTGACTCACCAAGGACCATGATTTCAATCCAAAAATCTTTAATGATCTACTGGAGAAGAAAAGTCACCTACTGTACATCTTGGACTGACTAAGAAGGAGTAAATTAACCGTATGTGGCAGGACAGTGGTTCAGAGTTCGAGTGGTTTGAGTACTGGCTGGGCCAGTTGGCATTTCTGTGTGGAGTTTGCTTGTTCTCCTTGTGTTCGTGTGGGTTTCTTGTGTCCGGGTGCTCCAGTTTCCCCCACAGTCCAAAGACACGTGGTACAAGTGAATTGGATGAACTAAATTGGCTGTAGCGTATGAGTGTGTGTGTATGTGTGTGTGAATGTGAGAGTGTAGTGGCTGGAAGGGCATCGTTGCATAAAACATATGCTGAAATAGTAGGTGGTTCATTCCGCTGTGGCGATCTCTGACAAATGACAGACTAAGTCGAAGGAAAATGATGGAAAGAAATTTACAGTATGTACCAGACACTTTCTTTTAAACACTCCATGTTTCTGGAACTATCTTGGACTTCATTCATTCAATCATTTTCTTTTCGGCTTTGTCGCTTTATTAATCAGGGGTCGTCACAGCGGATTTAGCTGCCAACTATGTTTTTTACACAGTGGATGCCCTCCCAGCTGCACCCCAACACCAGGAAACACCCATACACATACACTGTGGACAATCTAGCTTATTCAATTTACCAGTACCACATGTCTTTGGACTGTGGTGGAAACCGGACCACCCAAAGGAAACCCACGCAAATGCGAGGAGAACATGCAAACTTCACACAGAAATGCCAACTGACCCAGCCGGGGTTCAGCGACATTCTTGCTGTGAGGCGATTGTGCTACCACTGCACCACCGTGCTGCCTATTATGGAATTCTTTAATAAAAATTCACTCTTATTGAGCCTCTCCATACGCACACACATTTTCCTCTTTGAAAGACACTTTTGGTTCTCCATATGGACTAGACACCTTCTTATAAGCACCACATACTTCTTAAAAAACATTATGCAATTATAATATATATCAATATTCATGAAGTCTTTTAACACTCCAGGGTTTTTCCAATGGGTATTTTAATGAATGCCTCATAAAAGGTTAACAATAAACTTTCAGTTTTGAGTGACAAATTACTTTAAATCAACAAATTAACAAGCAACAAAAACTACCACCATTTAATATCATTGTAAATACCTTCCTGTGATCGAACATACGTGGCCTAAAATGACCCAGCAGAGCAGATCGACTCGAACCCGAATGCCAGAGTGACCCGTTGGTACTTGTCATTACAGTTTCACATACGTTATAAGGCTGAAAAAAAGTAATGTCACAGCAGATTACCTGTCACGATTGCCGAACATCGACAATTCAGGAGAGGTGCATATTATAATATTATAATATTTTTTATAAAAAGAATGAAAAACAAGAGGAAAATTATTAATCTGGAATATTCCCTTAATCACAAACATGTTCAACAGCAGTGGATTTAGTGCTTGTTTGGTGAATATGATGCATGTTTTTGGCCTGACATTCAGCACTAAAAGTGGCACAACTGCTCACTGTGTTTTTTTATAGTACAACAACCTCTACTTCAAAAGATAAAAAGATAAAAGATCAAGGAAATTGCGATTTGAATAATATGACCCCTTTTAAGAGATGGTCTCTCGATCCTGTTTCTTTGTTCAGTCTCATTTTGACAACTCTCTTTCACACCAAATCTTTTGCTAGTTGGCACAAAAGCAATGACTGAATTGTGCAGCTGGTGCATCTTGGAAGCTTTTCAAAAATCTCTATGAAAAACAGACATAAACAGGCTGACGCACTCAAGATCAGAAGCCGGCTAAAGCGTCCGCGTGTGAAGAGGCTGCACTCTCTCAGAGACCCCAAAATCTGATCAAATCTTTCAACGACTGTGTGACCGCACATTTCACTTTCTGCTGAATCGGATGAAAAGAAACAAACCTAATGGACCTCTGTGAATTGTGCTTCTGAACATCAAAGACCTTTCAGCATTCTTACAGCTTTTAGTCCAAATGAACAGGACTAACAAATTTAGAGTTATATTGCAGCCATTACAGAGTTGAACAAATAAGAGCTGGAAAAAATATTTCCAATCATTTCGCTGAATAGCATAATGCGCATGGGTCAAAGATGAGATGAGACATGACATTTACAAAAGCGATTTTATATACAGCATATAAGCAAAGTGTCTACTTTAATGTTTCAATAACCTTCATAAAATTTAAATCACAAACGATGGGTGACTATGTAAAAATTTTATAACATACTTATTTGGTTCTGTGTGTATTAAGTTTAAAAAATAATATTATTAAATAATATTATGTCATAGGCATCATGGTGGCACAGTGAGTAGCACGATCACCTCACAGCAAGAAGGTCGCTGGTTCGAGCCCCAGCTGGGTCAGTTGGTATTTCTGTGTGGAGTTTGCATGTTCTCCCCATTTTCGCATGGGTTTCCTCCGGTGCTCTGGTTTTCCCCACAAGTCCAAACACATGCGGTGCAGGTGAAATGAATAAGCTATATTGTCCGTAGTGTATGAAAGTAGTGTGGAAAGTAGTGTTTAGGTGATTCCCAGTGATGGGTTGCGGCTGGAAGGACATCCACTGCATAAAACATATGCTGGATAAGTTGGCGGTTCATTTTGCTGTGGCGACCCCAGATTAATAAAGGGACTAAGCCGAAAAGAAAATGGATGAATGAAGGTAAAATGCTATTAGATACTAAAAAGTGAATAAATCCGTTTCCTTAAATGAGACACGTTGACTTTACTTTAAAAAAGTGAGTAAACCCATTGCAACTTGCAACTATTAAGCTGACTTAATTTGTTATAATTATGGTATAAATATATAGTCAATTTATTAATAATTTTAAGGCAAGATGTTTACTCATATTGTAAAAGTAACTAATTACTTTTTATACAGTGTGATTATGAATAAAGCCTTTTTTGATTATGAATAACTTACAGATAAGCGACAAATGGCTTTACACAACCAGTTTCACTATCTGCTTCCTATTAATTAACTTATCATGTCCCTTTTTCAATCGGTAGACATCTGATTCATTTTAACCTCTGTGATCTCAAACTGCTTACATGCTGGAAGAGAAATTCTCTTACCTGAAAATCACCACATGTTCATTCCCATCAGCAACCCACTGTGCTGTATTGATCCGCTGAACTCCTTGCTTTTGGTTGCACAAAAAGTCATACTGAAGGGTGTGAGAATAGCATGCATTAGTATATTTTAACAATTAATTGAATTGTAACGTTTGATCAACTGTTAACACTTTACAGTAAGGTTATACATTTACATTTAGTCTTTTAGCAGGTGTTTTTATCTAAGCGACTTACAATTGAGGAGGCCTTCAGCAATTTAACAACAAGAAGAGGCAATGCACACAAGAAGTGCTAATTATACAAATAAACTGTTTGGGCTCAGAGCATTAAATGCTAGAGTTAGGATAAGGAAGTCACTTTATTAGGTACACCTGTCCAACTGCTCGTTAACGCAAATTTCTAATCAGCCAATCACATGGCAGCAGCTTGATGCATTTAGGCATGTAGACATGGTCAAGATGATCTTCTGTAGTTCAAACCAAGCATCAGAATAGGGAAGAAAGGTGATTTAAGTGACTGTGAACGTGGCATGGTTGTTTGTGCCAGAAGGGCTGGTCTGAGTATTTCAGAAACTGCTGATCTACTGGGATTTTTATGCACAACCATCTCTAGGGTTTACAGAGAATGGTCCGAAAAAGAGAAAATATCCAGTGTGCGGCAGTTCTGTGGGCACAAATGCCTTGTTGATGCCAGAGGTCAGAGGAGAATGGCCAGACTGGTTCCAGCTGATAATATGGCAACAGTAACTCAAATAACCACTCGTTACAATCAAGGTATGCAGAAGAGCATCTTTGAACACACAACACACCGAACCTTGAGGCGAATAAGCTACAGCAGCAGAGGACCACACTGGGTGCCACTCCTGTCAGCTAAGAACAGGAAACTGAGGCTACAATCCACACAGGCTCACCAAAATTAGACAATAGAAGATTTGAAACACGTTGCCTGGTCTGATGAGTCTTGATTTCTGCTGCAACACTCGGAGGGTAGGGTCAGAATTTGGTGTCAACAACATGAAAGCATGGATCCATCCTGCCTTGCATCAACAGTTTTAGGTGGTGTAATGGCGTGGGGGATATTTTCTTGCCACACTTTGGGCCCATTAGTACCAATTGAGCATCGTGTCAACGCCACAGCCTACCTGAGTATTGTTGCTGACCATGTCCATCCCTTGGCCACAGTATACCCATCTTCTGATGGGTTAGGGTTAGGTTGTCCAGCAGTATAATGTGCCACGTCATAAAGCGTGAATTATCTCAGACTGGTTTCTTAAACATGACAACAAATTCACTGTACTCAATTGGCATCCACAGTCACCAGAACTCAATCCAATAGAGCACCTTTGGGATGTGGGGGAATGGGAGATTCTGAAAAATCTGCAGCAACTGCCCAATGCTATCATGTCAATATGGACCAAAATCTCTGAGAAAAATTTACAGTATCTTGTTAAATCTATGCCACGAAGGATAAAAGCAGTTCTGAAGTCAAAAGGGGGTCTAACCAAGTACTAGTAAGGTGTACCTAATAAAGTGGCAGAGGAGTGTAGTATTAGTTAATGTTAATGCATTTGCTAACATGAACAAACAATGAACAGTACATTTATTACAATATTTGTTTATGTTAGTTAATGAAAATACAATTGCTCATTGTTAGTTCATAATGTTAACTCAAGATGGATTATCTAATGTTCCCATGCATGCATTTGGATGTTAATAACACATTAGTAAATGTGAAACTATGATTAATAAATGCTGCACAAGTATTATTTATAATTAGTTCATGTTAGAAAAAAAAATTAAGTAATGAATCCTTAATGTAATATGTGACCATTCCATTATTTGAAAGGATGACTTTTAAACTTAAATGCATTTGATGTTTTACCTGGAGTGTTCCATTGGAAATGTAGAGTTTGATGAAGAACACACTTCTTTTGGCACTGGCTGAGTACACTAAAGTTCCGTACATTGATTCAGTTTGGAATCTCACTGTGACACTGATCGGAACAGCAACTTCAAATCCTCCAAACTCCAAAAAGGAATTCCCAGAATATCCTCCAAAGCTAGCATCTGCAGGATTGAAATGTAGGCTGTAAAACATACTCTGCCATAGTTTCTTTGTTCAACTTGAACAGTATAAAGTAAACCTTGACACTTGTGTGAATGTGAGTTGCTTTTCAGAACCCAAATTTGCATAGATATCAAATATTTTACTTCTTTTTGGGGGTTGGTAAACAAAAACAACATGTTTTTGTGATTATACAGTTGACTAAAATATATATTTAATATGATAATATTTCATCCTGGGTACAAGAAAATGTATCCCTATGCTATGCTGAATCATAATGAGAATGAACATCACAGAACCTCTGTTATCATGTCACTCCAAATAAGAAAGTGGGCAACACAACCTTTTTAATATTCAGTACAGCATTGTGAATGCGTATGAGAGCCTGAGTCGATAAGAATGGAAAATCTGAATAAACTCTGAATGAATAAAATCTGAATAAAACAGGGGATATGAATTGAGTCTCACATGGAAGAGAAACTTTTGTGACAGTTATTTATGGTTTTTTTGAATATTTAAACTTTTTAATGGGCAAAGCTCCATATTTCATTCAGCCACTATCAGTTTTTAATCAACTTTAGCAGGTATAACCAACACTGGAGAAAGCGTATGAGTAACAAATTAGGAACAAAAATTATGCTCTTTCCACATTACATTCCCAACAGTGAGTCAATTAAGCCAATATTGTTTAAGCACTTTTGAAAATTATAGTGTTACAAATGATCAGTGATTTTAAACCTATGAATATGTTAATGCTAGTTTTTATAATGTTCAGCTCTGAGCAGATGGAATGTTATTTAACAAGAATTTGAAACTAATGTGTGTTTAGTAGTTTTTTTTAAACAGATTTAAAGCATTATTTGCAGAGAATAACAATGTTTATTATTTATCTTACACAACATAATACAAATGTTTAATTACAGAATTTAAAAAAATTTACATTTTAGTGGAAACATATTTTCATGGATTTTCATGGATTTCATGGAACTTGGATTTCCCATTGAAGCAAATGTTATTCTGATCAAATGTCTTTTCTTCTATAGACTAAAACCAATTTTTATATTTTAATCAAACCTATAGTAAATCCAGAGAAACAGAGACTAGGGCTGGGCGATTTGGCCAAAAATCTAAATCTCGATTAATTGAACATTTTAAGTAAATTAAAAATAATGAATGAATATTTTATTTATTTATTTAATTCTTTTTCCATCATAGTTCACCGAAACGTTTTGTACAGTAAATAAGCTCACGTTACAAAAGAGATTTTTGAATGAAGGGTGCATTACTTGATTTTAAAATAATTGAAGCAAACACACTATCTACTATCTATGATTATTTATTGAACATCAACACTGAACAACGGAAATTAAAACACACATTACCTAAAACAAACTTTCTTATAAAAAAGTGAAAATCAATAACTTGCACTTTTGAAAACAAAATATGTTCAATGTTTTTTATTTTAAAAGAAGAACATAAATAGTATCTCTTCTAAATGAAATAACATCATAAAATAATATCTTAAACAGTGCATTTCTTGCAACTTCTGTAAACAAGTATTTCAATGGCTGTTTTTCCATATGTGTTCTTCTTTTCTTGTTCTCCTGTAACGTCATTATCAACTGCCAAAGTTCAGTTCCAATACTCAAGACCACAAGAAAGGAGGACGTGTGAAACTTCCTGGATGTGTTCTTGATATCGAGGAAGCACTGATGCAGACTTGAGCACCGAACTCGCTCTAGAAGTCCCAGAAGTCATTGCGACTGGAGGTAGGAAGCGCAGCATTTATAGGCTTATTATTAAAGTTCAGAGAAATAACTTATGGAGTTTCCCTAAATGAAACGATGAATATAAACATTACCATAAACATCTCAATAAAGCAATAAACACATTAAGGGTGTGCAACGTATATTTGTAAAGTCTTTATTCATCGTATATATTTTGAAAAGGGGAAAAACAATAAATCGTTGTATGAATGCTGTAATGTTTAAATAATTTTTTTGTTAAAGATGCGTGAGGGTCACGTGACCATCAGGAAGAACGCAGCATCTCATTTCTCACAGGACTCGTTCTGTGTTCTCGTGGTCTACTGAGTTCGTTCTTCCGAGAACACCTAGCAAGACCGTTCTCTGCGTTCTTGGAATTGAGAAACAGCTAATGTAAATAATAATTTGAATGTAACGGAATATATGCCGTCTCAAGGCATTTCTGACGCAGTTTCCAATCACGTAAATGTAGCGTAAAGTAAGGCTCAAGAATAGGTCCATTATCCTCAGATCAGATGTGGCTGCAAAGTGGCAGCAGAAGTATGTATCAGGGGTCACGTGACTCCACATGCGGTAAAGAAAGTAATAGAAAAAAAATCCTGGAAAAAACTTATCGATTATAGGTTCTGAATGATGATTTTGAATACTTTTCGATATATAGCCCAGCCATAATTTTCAAGTTGTCTAAATTTGTTTCTCATAATATTATTAATAATTTAAGTTTACTGAGCAGAGGTTTTCTTTTTTTATTTTCTTTATATTGCACAACAATTGCCAAAATGAAGTGCGCCACTGCAATACTTCCTTACATTGCCTTCCATATTTAGTTTAAATTATTACTTAAAACATTTCACTGCATAATGACATTTTATATGTATTTAAAATATAAAATATAAAAGTAATAAACTATAAAAAATAATGAATATTATTATTATAGGAATTAAATTTATTTCTAAATATACTGTCAAACCCAATGCACTACATGACAAAATTCTTGTCGTCGATCCCAGTTGTAAGAGCAACAAATAATAACTTGATTTCTAGTTGATCATTAGGAAAATCGGTAAAATAGATCTGTTAAACTGCATCCCAATCATTACACACACTGCAGAAGACCTATTGGAACCCGCATGGACCAAAGCTTCTTGCATAAATCAGTCAAGTTTGGTAAAGGAAAAATCATGGTTTGGGGATACATTCAGTATGGGGGAGTGAGATCTGCAGAGTGGATGGCAGCATCAACAGCCTGAGGTATCTAGACATTTGTGCTGCCCATTACATTACAAACACACAGGAGAGGGCAAATTCTTCAGCAAGATAGAGTTCCTTCGCATACTTCAGCCTTCACATCAAAGTTCCTGAAAGCAAAGAAGGTCAAGGTGCTCCAGGATTGGCCAGCCCAGTCACCAGACATGAACATTATTGAGTCTGGGATAAGAGGAAGGAGGAGTCATTGAAGATGAGTCCAAAGAATCTTGATGAACTCTGGGAGTCCTGCAAGAACTTTGTCATTCCAGATGGCTTTATTAATACATTATTTGAGTTATTGCAGAGATGGATGGATGCAGTCGTCCAAGCTCATGGAAGTCATACACAATATTCAATCTTTTTCCACTGCACCATGACTTTATATTCTATACTGTATATTATTTCTGTTAAGTGACAAGACGTTTGTCTAAGCAAAGTCAGACCTTACAGTCCTAATTAAACAATAAAAAATCAAGGCATGGTCATATTTTATTTTGGTAAAATAAGCGTAATCTAGAGGCCTTTGCCTTTCATGTAAGCCACTTTTTAAAACCAAATGATACCAAACTAGAAGTCAAGTTATTATTTATTGTTCCTAAAACTTGGATAGGCGACGAGACTTTTGTCAGGTAGTGTATATAACAATTTTATGTTTAAATCTTAATTAAAAAAATAACAAACACATACTTTCATAATACTTATTTAATTTCCTTAGTTATGTTTTAAATGACTGAAGATTGTAATATATTACTTTTGAAAGTAACCTTACCCAACATGTGTGTATATGCAACAACACACAAAAGCAAAAACTGTTAACTGTTAATAAATTCACGGTGAAACAAATGACAGATCCTAATCAGATGGAAAGACAGAAATATAAATAGATGGATAGCTAGACAGATGAATCACATTTATTAGAATTATGCATATATGTTACATAGACAACCTATGACGAGGGTAAAACATTTCTTTGCAGCCTCCAAACTCCAAAAAATCTCAGAGAAAGATTTCCAATATCTAATGAAAGTGAAAAATGTACTGCTATAAACTGTGCTTTCATTTGACTCACAGGAAAAAAAAGTGAAGGCCTGTAAAACAGGTGTCTGTAAGATCTCCGTCTTTCATTTTAAAGCTACTTTATGATAATTGCGGCTGGTACAGTAGCTCCTTTTCTCTCGCTGGAGTTTGATCAAAGCTACGAGTGACCTATTACCTGCCATGACTTGGTACATTTAAAAAGGCAGTTTTCAGATCGGCTTTAATTGGGAGGGACTGAAGAATAACGCTCCAGAGGAAGTCTATTCCAATTAGAGGCAGAAAAGGGCTGCTCGTCCAATGTTCTACCGATGTCAGTGGATCCTCTGAAGCCACTGATGTTCACCTCGAAATGTCCTTACCACTGTAGTGCATCTATCATACTTAGAGACGGCAGAAAATAACAATCTTTCATCCTTAATGAAATCTAAAAGCATTTTGTGTTTAACATTTCAAAGGATGCAGTCATTCAGATGCTAAAAAGTGCAGGAACATGCCAGTTACCATTGATCATAGTTCGCATCCCAAGAGCTGATGAAGCTAAAAAAGTGCACGTGAATGAGAGTAGCTTGCCTAGAGGAGTTCTAAGACGATCTCTCTGCTGCGTAAACCTCTTTCTGTCAGCTTGAGGAACCTCAGCCTTGTACCATGAGGGGTTTTTAGAGCAAGTGAAGAGTAACCCACACGATGACCGCGGCGGCATGTGGTTTGCCAAGGAAGGCACACAAATTCGCCTCTCAAAGCGGCGAGAGTGACTGTCTGAGAAAAATTATACCAGCTTATTACATGCCTCATTTTAAGCTGTGATATCCTGCTCTCTGTCATCCATATCACTCGGCAATTACGGGGCATTTTCCGAGACTTCCACCCTCTTTGAGATCATTTAGGGTACTGATGCGGACAAACTTAAAAGAGCGGCTCTGACTTGAGCAATTTGGCCTGAGCATTAGCGTTGGTCTGGAGTTAATGCCCTTCAATCTCAAACAGTTCCTATGGAAGGTCTTGCCTCGGGGTGTTTTGCAATGAAACATTCAATAATGTGGACCTGCCGGCGGTATTTTTTCCTTCTCCCCCCATGATTGACCGACGACTACAAAAAAGAATGAGCATTTTGCGATTGCTGTCACGATTAATGGACCTACATCAGATGAAGGCTTCATCAATATTTGCTTGACTTTAAATCTTTTTTAATGCTGAAATCTTTTGATCTGCCACTGAAGGTCTCCGGGGCGCGCTGGCGATTAAGTAGCTTGTAGAAAAATCCCACAAGTCCTGCACTCCATAATAGCACAAATATCTGCGAGGGAGGCCTGTGACCGCAAGAATGGAGACTTATCTAAAAACGAGATGCTGCGATCTGCGATTAATGAGGATGAATGCTGGATGACTATATGGAGCGTCTACCTTCTCCCTCCCCTGGCGTTCCAGGCAGGTTTACCAGTGTTGATGATGGAAAATTACCCCTTTGAGACTGAGCTATTCATTAATTTGAGAAGCTTGTTTGGACTGATATAAGGCTTTCACGCAGTCCGTGATTGCTGCCGGGAGGCAAACACTCACCTCATTAGCAGTTAACTCCAGATCCCGCTTAAAAATCTGCATTTCAACCACTAACTTCTCCACGTGGTTGGCGCAGTCTGGTTCTTAAACATTCAAAAGCGGTCAATAGGGACAGGTGATTGCGAGCTCATTCAGTGGTTAATATCGACAGAGCGAGCTATGAAAGACACACTAAAGGAAATCTCGAACATAAAACTCCTATTGGATAAAGTAAGTCCGCAAACACTTCGAGAGGGTGGTTATTGCTCATGTTTGCGAAATGCTGACAGGGCTGGATGGGTGCCAGTTGTGCTGATGAACACTATTATGGGATGTATAAATATAGATCTCTGTAAAAAGAAGAACAACAGAGGGGGTGAGAGAGTAAAAGAGAGAGGGTGTGTGTATAAAAGAGATCAGTGTTTTCCTTACGGCTATTCAGAAATACTGTATGAATGGTAAGCACATCTATTAAAACTATAGACGGAGGGGAAATATGAAATGCTCTCAAATGCAAGACTAAGTTGTGCTTATGCACCATTTAGCTGATTATTTTACACTTAATCAACTTTTATTAGAAACAAACATTATTAGCTATCTCTATTATTACTCATGAAAGATAAACAGATTATGCTGTATATTGTGTCACATGCACCATTTGTGCTACTATAGACAAGAAGATATTTTGCAGAACATGGGTAACAAAACCATCGTCAATTCACACTGACTTCCATAGTGTGGATCTCTCCTAAAAGTTAATGGGACCATTAACTTTTTGGTTAAAAACATTCTTCTCTTGTGTTCAGTAGCCAAAAAAACAAAAAACAATGGAAGTTACAACTACTTAAACTACTGTAATTGAGTAGTTTTTCTCAGAAATTGTAATATATTAAGTAGTTTTAAAAATGTGTTTTTTACTGTCCCTTGAGTACATTTGTAGTGCTGTATCTGTACTTTTACTCCACTACTTTCCTTTAACCTACAGTCACTATTTTTTTTCTGTCTATGGGGATTAAAAAGTCCTGTGATTCTTTTCCAATCAAATCGCACATAGAAAGTAATTCACATCATACTGAACAAACTCAATACATGGGCGCTTTATAAATGCAGCAAACTGTTTGGAAGCATTAAAAGTGTCCAAGAAGATGTGCGAAATCTTTACACGCATTGACCCAGAGACTGTTTAGATGCACGTCACTGATGGGAAGAATAAGGATATCTACTGTATGATAACCTGTATGAAATAGCCTTAAAAATTAACTAAATTAACTACAGGATGTTACATTTACACACGCATCCACAAATTACATGTAAACACGTCATCTTTTTACAGCATAGCACTCGCTACTCTACACTCTCAGAAATAAAGGTACGCGAGCTGTCACTGGGGTGGTACTTTTTCGAAAGGTACAAATTTGTACCTACAAGGTCCATATTAATACCTGAAGGGTACATATTAGTACCTTAAAAGTACACAATTGTTCCTCTTAAAATTTTTTGGTATTAATATATGCTTTTAAGGTACCAATATGGACCCTTTAGGTACAAATGTGTACCTTTTAAAAATGTACCACCCCAGTGACAGCTTGTGTACCTTTATTTCTGAGAGTGTAGAGTACTTTTAAATGGGCTACTTTTTAACTCATACTTTGAGTAATATTTACAACAGATACTTTTACTCTACTTGCACTACATTTTTGAGCAAGTAATATGTAGTAATATGTAATGTAATACTATGTAACTAACTAACTAACTAACTAACTAACTAACTAACTAACTAACTAACTAACTAACTAACTAACTAACTAACTAACTAACTAACTA
>CAIGQZ010001313.1:3451033-3469009 GCA_903798205.1 Danio tinwini | reverse complement strand
TAATAATAATAATAATAATAATAATAATAATAATAATAATAATAATAATAATAATAATAATAATAATAATAATAATGGCGATGCAGTGGCGCAGTAGGTAGGGCTGTCACCTCACAGCAAGAAGGTCACTGGTTTGAGCCTCGGCTGGGTCAGTTGGTGTTTCTGTGTGGAGTTTGCATGTTCTCCCTGCATTTGCATGCCTCCGGGTGCTCCGGTTTCCCCCACAGTCCACAGACATGCGATACAGGTGAATCGGGTAGGCTAAAATTGTCCATAGTGTATGAGTGTTAATGAGTGTGTATAGATGTTTCCCAGAGATGGGTTGCAGCTGGAAGGCCATCTGCTGCATAAAAAATATGCTGGATAAGTTGGCGGTTCATTCCACTGTGGCAACCCCAGATTAATAAAGGGACTAAGTCGAAATGAAAATTAATTAATAAATGAATAATAATAATAATAGTAATAATAATAATGAGTAATAAATATATATTACTTAATCAGATAAACAATTAATATTAGTAATCCTAATATTAATAAAATAAATACTTGTATTATCAATATTAATACTAATATTTTAAAAATATTATTGTTAATATCTTTAAGGCCCTATATAGCATTTTCAAAGCATGGTTTTTATGGAATCTTATGAAAACGATTATATTTAGCCCCAAAAAGGATTATGTTATTGTTAAGTTGAAGACCCCCAATTTGAAACTGTTTAGAATTATTTAAAATTATTAGAATTGCACAAATAAGTACAAGGTGATATTAATTAACCATGTTAACTGTAGAGTTAAGGTTAGGGTTTAATTTGTGGATTGTTGCTTGTAAAAATGCATAATTGGCAGTTAATAAAGCAAAACATGCATACGTTTTTCAAGTCTTTCTTATAAATACTACAGGAATTTATGACATTATTTTTTACAACATAATTTCCCTGTCACATATCAAATAAATTATAGAGAAATAGCACACTATTTATGGCACTTAACTACACACACACACACACAAATGTGCAACAAAAACACACGTACAGTAAGTGTCCAAAAGCAAATAAGGCAGACAACGCATAAAACTCTCAGATTTATAAGCCTCATAAGTCATGGTAATGAGATACAGACTGAGCAGATTGAAACCATGATGAATAATTCAATGCTAGTTATGCAAATAAATTAATGATCATTTTCTTTTATTGTCATCTGATTTATGTCCTGTCTGTTACTCATCAGCCCATACATATACATGCGCAAGAATTAAAAAAAGCTCAACATCAGTATGCGATGGCAGATCATGTTATAGAGAAATAGCAGCCACATTTGAAGTTCATTTGTTACACAGAAGCTCGGCTTAAAAAAATTAAAAATAAATAAATAAGTGAGAAGCAACAGTGTGGCAACTTTTTTCTTTGTTGCACTTTTTTCATATTACTCGTACTATCGTAATAGGTTTGGTCTTAAAATCGGAAATATCTTCTTTTACGCTTCCGAACATGATGGACACACAGACAAACTCCCAACTGTGTCACAGTTTCGGTGCATTACCAAAGTGTTGCATCAACTATTTGTCCAATCGCTGCATGTGAAGTTATACATCCAAACCAGCCTGACCCGACATGCCACCAACTGATATCATGACATCAAAGTGGAATATTTCAGACTGCTTTGTCTTTTGATTCCATCTGAAAAAGATTCTATACGCAGTATGTTGTGAATTCAGAGGAGGAGGAGGAGGAGGAGGAGAGGACAGCAGAAAGAGAGAGCCGAGGTATCATGCAAGTTCCTGGCTAATCTATTTATAGCTGCACCTAGGGCAAAAGATATTTTTAGAGAGCGACCTACATAGACAAATCGATGAGACTTTGTTGGTCCATATGAAAGCTAACAGTATAACAGTTTCTTGTTTAAAAAATTATAATTAAAATAAAAAAAGAGTGTGAGGTAATGAAAAGGGGGAATGAAATGTTAAAAAAAGAAGCAAAAAAAAAGAGAAGCAAAATAACAATTGCATCAGGCTTTAAGAACTTTGGCTGCTCATTAGTTACGGTCTAATGTCCTGCTCTCATTTTTACTATGACCAATATTTTGAGTCATCGGAAGTAGTAGTAGGAAATTTCAGTGTGAATCAGAAACAACGGACAGCAGGATTGTGAATCATTTTTTCATGCCTTATAAATTATTTCCTAAATTATTTATAAAATTATTTATTAAGTTCTTAATTGGAATTTAATTTGAAATGAGTTACAAACATTTGAATGATTTCTGAATTAAAACAACAAACAAACTGAAGTAAAAAAGTTTTTCCCTTTGTTTAGCCCTCACTTAATGGATCTAAGATGATTTGGCAGATCCTGGACTTTTAATCATGATATCTGGCTAATTTGGTTCTTCAAACAAGTTTGTTGATCTGAGATTATGGCGAGTGCTTGTGAATGCTGTAAAAGACAGATCTATTGATCAAATCATGATCATCAATGCAGCAATTGACTCGTGGTCACTTTCAATGCTGCATGTGTGACTCCCGTTAATTAAACTTTTTTAAACTCACACACACACACACACACACACACACACACACACACACACACACACACACACACACACACACACACACACACACACAATAAATAAATAAATGTATAAAAAATGTTCAATTATGAATGTTCAATTACGCGTCATGGTGGTGCAGTGAATAGCATGATAACCTAACAGCAAGAAGGTCGCTGGTTCGAGCCTCGGCTGGGTCAGTTGGCATTTCTGTGTGGAGTTTGCATGCTCTTCCCATGTTCGCGTGGGTTTTCTCCGGGTGCTCTGGTTTCCCCCACAAGTCCAAAGACATGTGGTACAAGTGAATTGGGTAAGCTAAATTGGCTGTAGTGTATGTGTGTGAATGAGTGTGTATGGATGTTTCCCAGTGATGTGTTGCGGCTGGAAGGGCATCTGCTGCATAAAACATATGCTGGATAAGTTGATGGTTTATTCCATTGTGGTGACCCCAGATTAATAAAGGGACTAAACCGAAAAAAATAAATCAATCAATGAATGAAGAATCAAATGAGAATATTGGCCATATCTACTATCATACACTCAGAAATTGTATTAAAGCTGGGGAGGCATCTTTTCAAAGAACCTTTACATATATCTAAAAGGTCCATATTGGTATGTAGCTACTATATATATAACTGTACTAGTCTCCAAATAGCACAAAACGTCCTCTTTGTACCCCTTGAAAAGCTACCTCCTAGTGATAGATTTTGTAAATCCATTTCAAAGTGTAGATTACATAAAAGTTTTAAATAATTGTTTAAAATTCATATTTTTAAAAAATAATCTAAAAATACTGTTGTTTTCCCCAAAGTAATACAGAACTTTAAAATATATATCAGCAGTTATTACATTGCTATGACAACAAATTTTGAAAAACAAAACTATCCTGGATCAAGACAAATCATCAGTAACCAAATCCAGCTAAATATTGACCTATGACCATCTGACCCCTGCACAAAAAAAAAACAAAAAAACAGAAGAATACAAACAAACCAAATAAAAGCAATAGAAAGGCAAAAACAAACAAACAAACAAACAAACAAACAAACAAACAAACAAACAAACCTTAACAAAACACACACACAGAAAAAAACACTATTCAAAAGTGGGGAAAATGTATCAAAACTAAGCAAAACAAAGTCAAAACAGTACTTGTCAAAATGAAACAAAATACGCCAAACAAATAAAACAAACCAAAAACACTAAACCCAGGCTCATTATAAATATATACCGCTATATACATTTCTGGAGAGTGTCAAATACATCCCAGGAGGTACGTTTTTTTTTTTTGCAGGGTTTGTTTTTGTGAATCAGAGGCTGCTGTTTATACTTGTTCAGATCTCAAATTTCTCCTGCGAGTGCCATTCACATCTGCTGTTCTTGCGTAAATCTACCAGAGGCCGCTGTCGATTGACTGACTGACCGATTGACTGACTGACCGATTGACTGACTGACCAATTGACTGACCCACCCTCCTCTTTCCCTAAACCCAACCAACAGTTTTAAATAGCAATCCAGAAAAAGGAAAGCCCTCGTCTGATTGTTACCATATTTTCAGATTTTACCACATTCTCACCCTGTTATTTACTTGTTTATTTTATTTTTTGTTTTTAGTTTTACCCACTTTCTGGTACCGTTCTTCGCCGAACTTGAACCCTTTCATTGTGGTCAACTCTTCTCTGCCTTCCAAGACTGCTGACGTACATGGCAAGCTAAATAGACAAACTGGTAACAGATGTCCATACGAAGGTAATCGGTCAGCTGGTAAGCGTGAAAAGGAACAGCGTCATACCACCTCATATTGTTTGTCAAACAGCCTCGTAGCGTTCATTTTAAAGATGAAATGCAGCCATACATATTTCTGACTACATAATTCATGATCTCCAGAAATGTATATAGGGCTGTTTTCAGAATAAGCCTATGTTCAAAAACACATAACCCCCTCATAAAACAAACAACAAACAATCAAACAAACAAACAAAAAAGTATGTCTATAGTTCTTTTATCTAGAATTTGGCTGCACCTTAACAAATCCAATTCTCCATTCTGAAAAAATTATCTCAGTCAGTCAGTTGTCCATCAGAGAAGTGTGTGCGTTCCAGAGAATAAATGGATTTCTGAGTCCAACTTGTGATGATAGATTTATCCCAGCATTTTTGAGTTAGGACTATAGCGGCTTCCTTGAGTTTTATCTTCCATAAAAAATGGCCTCAATTCCACCCTGTCTGGACAATCGGAGAGCGATTACTCAGCTATCGTAGCTCTCGGGCACTCTGAGAAAATACCCATGGATGCCCAAGCAAACCTTTTAAAGCTGTCTGGAGCATTTGCCTTTCGCATTGTAAATTCATTGATTTCTGCAAAGTGCATGTTTGGAAAATTAACTGCACTGTTCCCCTGAAGGCAATGACTTACACACACTTTGTCTTTCCCAGTAGTGGCTGAAGAAATTAGCGCTGATGGTATCTTAGAGCAAACATTCAACAGTCATATCTAAGACACATTTCTGTGCCCTCAAGAGATCCAAATGCACTTTCTCTGTTTACTACATTTTTCATTCTGCGGAGAGGTTTAATTCCATTGTGTTGTGCCCCCCAGGACCACCATAAAGTCTAGCTTAAATGTCAGAATTACTCTCAGCATATGCCAGAAACACATTTACCTTCATTCTGGCCCTGTAACTGGCCTATTGATTTTTGTGCGGTTCGCTCTGAATGGTGGCAATCTTAGATACTGTTCTAGCAGTGCAGCATTCAAAAGATCAACTGCACAACAAAAAACTAGCCTGTAACCGAGAGAACAGGATCTCATTCTCACTCTTTAACACTGTGAAATGTAGTATTTAGAAGGGAAAAAAGCACTTTTAAAAGGGCTACGGGCCAGCAGTTCATTTCAAATCAATTCAGAATGAAAGTCATGCTTTAGGGAAATTTAAGTGCATTCATGGGTTTTCGTCATCTAAAATAACTTGCTTAAGACTTTTGCTTCACTAAATTACCTTCAGTGACTTGACAAATTTAGCCCCCAGAATCCATTTATTAGTCCATTGTCAGGAAATTGTGCAAGGATGGTTCAATTTCCTAAGTGATGTGAAAATTTAGTGCTGACATTTGGCTCTCTACAATTCATTTATTGTTACCAATGGGCGTTTTGTGTCGAACTCAATAAACATCATAAACCACACTGCATATACTTCTCAATTAGCTGTAATTTTTTTCCAGACAAAACTAATTGATGAACAAATGTGGAAAAAAGCTCTTATTATCAGACATACCACAGATGGCGAGTGTTTATCTTACTAACCTTCAGGGGCTCCCAGCACATTTTGGAATGGAGCAAAGCAAAATTTAGGTTATTTTATTTATTTATTATACATATTTCAAGGACTTTTTATCTGGCATGATGACGCCTGTGGTTATGTATGTGTATGTTATTGTAGTCACTGATATCACAGGGAGAGCGAAGGCAATTGAGACAAATATGAGTGATGACAATATCTCAGAATATAATAGATTTTTTAATTAGATATTATCCTATAAATACTGATACTGGTCAAAAAGATATGTTTCAAACATCTTCCAATATGATTTCATCAAAGCACCTAAATAAATTATACTTATAAAGTAGGTTCCACTTACAAAACTTCTTCAAAAATATATTTTTTTTCTGACAGCTAAAATAATCTGTACCATACACTGTAAAAAAAATGTTTTCACTTGACCTTTAGGCTTGTCCACCTCAAAAGAATCATACAAAAACAAGCATAAAATAATACAATTCAATAATAGAACGCACCCCCTACCCTAAACCCAACTGTCACAGTACTTCAAAAATATTAATTATTGTTATACAGTGTTATAAAAATGATGCTACATTGATGTGCGTATCCGCAGCTGTATTCTATCTAGACTTTACCACCCGCTTCGAATGTTATTACTCGATTAAATGGACGCTATCAGCTGATAGATATGGGCCAGTAGGGGCCTTCTGTGCATACTGGTAGGCTCAGAAGGCTGTTTTCATCCATCCACATGGTTAATCAGTTATACTAATAGAGGAGACTCCAGATCTGTTTTTACATTACTGTATCGGTTGGGTTTGGGGTTGGAGTAGACATTAATAAAATACATAAAATGGGAAATTGAATAAATAATATGAATAATTTTCATGGTTAATCAGATATACTAATAGAGAAGACTCCAGATCCAGATCAGTTTTTTCATTACTGTGACGGTTGGGTTTAGGTTTTTGGTAGCATTAGCTGTTAATAAAATAAAATTAATGGGAAATTTAATAATTCTCGTTAATCTCCGGCCGCAGTCGTATGTGATATACTGGCCACTACTGGCCAACATCTATCAGCTGATAACCATTGATAACGGCCATTCAATCGTGTGATAACATTTGAATCGGCTGACTATACCCACTGTCAGCTTCTCCTCTGTCAAATGATGCCACTTCCTCCGTAGTCATAGCCTTAAATGTGTATTGCATGCATTTTATGTTAAATTTAATGCAAATGTAACAGAAACATGGGGACATTTGTAAAGTGTATTTATTCGTAGAATTTGTTTATAATTTAATGTTTTTCATCAATTGATGTAAATGATAACAACCTAAACTTGCTATTTATGAAGTTTTTCTTTCTTCTATATAACAGTTTTTAGCATAATAATACTATTAAAGCTGTAGGTTCAATTGGGCTGAGGACAAGGAAAATGACAGGGTTTGTAAAAGTGTAAAGTGTTTTTAATAAAGAACAAAAATCTGAGGACCAAATGAACGACATGTTGCTTTACAGAACAACTCACAGAAATCAACCATCAGTCCACTTTAGAAATTTTGGGACACATAATGTAAGTTTCCGGTAGAATGTCTCCTAAAAACAATCAAGTTGTCCCTCCAAAAAATGTAAGAATTGTGTTGTTTCAACTCATTTTAAATAAGTATTTTGAACAAGCAGCAAAAGTCATTTGGTCATTTTAGTGTATAAAGGTGAAAACAAATAAGAAATATTGCTATTTATGTGTACAAGAAATATTGTCATCTTCATATGAACTTGTGTTTATTTAGATGCAGTTGTTAAATATTACAGATTCAAAACCTTAAATACACTCTCAGAAAAAGGCTTGTCAAAAGCTAAAAGGTGCTAAAATGAAATACAAATTTTTAAGTACTCAGCACTAATATGTATCATTTATAGCTAATGGATCTTTTAGAGTACCTTAGTACTGACCTAATTGCAAGCCTTATACTTTTGTATTTCTGAGAGTGTATAAATGTACAGTATATAAGTAGTTCATTTCCATAAACTACTGTAATGTGGGTGACTGAAACATTGCTATGTAATTGAACATTCTGTAATCATTTATTAACTCTTTCGCTGTTCAAATCTATTTACAGTAGTTATTTTCTTTCATTTGTAGAATATAAAGCATATTTAGAGAAAGTGTGTCAGTGTTTGCAGTTTAAAAGTGGTTTATTTTTATTTATGTATTTAATTATTTAATTATTTACCCAGGAATGTCCTATTGAGATACAGTATCTATTCTACCAGGGAGTCCTGGTCTAGACAGGCAACATAGGACAGAGGTACAAAAAATAAAAAAATACATATCACAAAACATAGACACACACAAAAATAGTATAAACCATAATCAATTGTTAAAACATGTGCACTGTTCTAAATTGACAGTCTTTTTTAGAAATAATATAATAAAAAAATAGCAATAGATGCTACGAAGGGTATGGTTTAGTCTTTTATGTCATAATAGCAAGAAAAGAAAGTAATTCAGGTTTGGAATAATGTGAAGGTGAATGCTGCAAATAATTTTTTTGTTAACCTTTTTTGTTCGCCTCAATATTTATGCATGTCTACATAAATACTATATGGTATTTTACTGTAAAGTTGATAAGTGTTTCATAAACATAATTTATGATGTGTCTTGTGGTGTCAATACTCTCTCTGGGTTTTCAAAGACAAGCAGATAATGAAGCCGCTTAATCAAAACAAACCACACAATCTCATTGACTGAATTCAATCGCTAATGATGTCTTTCATTCACGCAAGTCTTTGCCAATAATATTTAAAGGTTGTACGATGGAAGGCAATCTTAGAATAAAACATTTTCCTTGCTTGCTTCACTGTAGAGACATAGACAGTTTGCATGCTTTTAAAGAGGAACTGATTGTGACTGAGATATATTTTAGACTCAAGACTTTCTTTAAAGAAGCCCATGTACACAAAATAAATTTTTTTAACATAAATCATGCATAAAAAGTCTACATTGTGACATGTTTTCATCAAAACTATTACTTAAAAATGCATGACTACATTTTTTAATTATGACAGCCCAAATTAAAACTTTAAATATCAGAATTATGACTTAAATGCATTATAGAATGAAAATCTAAATAGGAACAGCTAAATATTAAGAGTTCAGTACATGGAAATGACATATGAGTCTCTAGCACCATTGTTTCCTCGTTCTCATGTACATCCTTTGAGTGTAAAATGCCACCAATAAAATCAGAAAGGCCAATCAGAAATCAAACACAGTTTTCCCCCCTTATTTTACTTGATTAAACATACTGTACTATCTATGTGGGAATCTTATTTTGAAAATGGGAGAGGCAAGAAAAAGTAAATCAGCTTTCTGTGAAACATTCAGCCATGCGTCTCATCTGTTCAAAGCTCATCAACACACAGAATGCGGGATAAACAGATTATAGATTTGTTCAGTGCCACCCCAGAAAGATATAAATTCTATTTACATGTATAGTTTAACCTGTATATTGTAACATGTGCTGTATATGTTTGTAATGAGGCAACAGACACACATAAACTGTTAGTCTGTTAGTATAACTGTTAGTATAAGTGTTTGATGCATGCTTATGCATCGTTTCATGTATCGTTTCAAATTTGTTTAACAAATATCTGTATACTTGAATATAGGTTAGTTGTCTTCTTCAACCCATCACCCCTTTTTACTTCTTCACCCCATCACTGTGGTGGAACCTTTTCAAAAGGTACAACTTTGTACCTTTACCTTTTGTACCTCTATATTAATACCCCAAGGGTACATATTAGTACTTAAAACACACACAAGTGTAACTCTTAAAAAATTTAGGTACTAATATATACTTTTGTTGTACCAATATGGACCCTTTAAGTACAAAAGTGTACCTTTTGAAAAGGTACCACCCCAGTGACAGCTTGCGTACCTTTATTTCTGAAAATGTACATAGACATTCAAATTTATACTTGCAAGTTTTGGAAAAGTCATAGAATTTTAGTAATAAAAATGTAGATAAACCCTGAAATCCAAAATTCCAGTTCTAAACACACCTCTGTTGGTCCCTTTTTGTCGGCTATAATTATAGTTTAGCCTACATTTTATGTTGAAAATTGATCCTTTCATGATTGCTTTCAATACCTGTAAATATAAATTAACATATAAATCCATTTCTGGATATTTTTTCAACTTACCTAAGACACAGGCATACTATGTAAATAATGATTTAACAAATTGAATCAATGCACTCTATGGCACCTTAAAAATGTCAAAATTATGACACATACACAGTAAAAAAATGTTGGGTTCCACACAATCAATTTGTAATGCGACAACATGATGGATTTAAGTTAGATTATCAGCTTTTACAAATTTAAGTGTATTAAACAATTAAGTTGTCTGAAAAAAAACAAAAACTTAAGAATTGTGTTGTTTCAGCTCATTTTGAATAAGTAGTTTGAACAAAGAGCAAACAATTCTTTGAGGGTACTTATGTCAAAATTGTAGTTTAAGATGGACACAAGTAATCATTTTTTTTCTAAGACACATTTATAAAACATGAACTTTGGTCTAATACTAATGTCTATGAAACAAGATTTAGATTTTTAAGTGATAATTTCAACTTTTATCTTATAATAATAACTTCCAAAGTCAAAATTTGGAATCGGTAAACCAATATTTAGATTTTTATGCTTGAATTGTTTTGAGTAAGTAGTTTGAACAAACAGCAAATAATTTTTGAGTGTACTAATGTCAAAATTTGACTTTAAGATGGAGAACAATAATATATTTTTTTCTGGCAAGTTTATAAAACATTACTCAGATGTACTTAAATGAACTATAGATTAATACTGGCTTATTCCAATCTGTCTATAAGCAAAATTTAAATTTTAAAGTCTTAATGTGAACTTTTATCTCATAATAATGACATTCAACATCAAAATTTGGAATCGGTAAATCAATATTTAGATTTTTATGCGTGAATTGTTTTGAATAAGTAGTATTCAAACAAACAGAAAACTGAATTGAGTGTACTTATGCCAAAATTCTAGTTTAAGATGGACACCAATAATATTTTTCTTCTAAGGCACATTTTTAAGACATTACTCAAAAGTTGTAACTGAACTATGGTCTAATACTGGCTTAGTCCAAGCTCTCTATAAAACAAAATTTAGATTTTTAAGTATTAATTTCAACTTTTACCTTATAAAAATGACTACCAATGTCAAAATTTAGAATCAGTTAACCAATATTTAGATGCTTATGCCTGAATAGTTTTTTCGTATGATGGAAATGGGCTTCCATAGTTATATAGAAAGCTGCAGAAGTATTACAAAAGTACACTATATTGCACAAGATGTTTTGCTACCAACCTGCCGGTGGCTCAGTGTGCTGCAAGTTCTCCACAGGTGCGAAAGTGGGCGATAACTCTGTGCTGATGTCTGTGCTTCTCCAAGACACGACTGAGATCGGAGGAAGCGATGACGTGTCTGTCTTCACAGGGACACAGCTGACATTGTTGATGCCATCCTTGCAGGAAAACGTCTCAGGACATGACTGAATCAAGCAGTCATCGTAATTATATTCACAGTTTTCCCCCTGAAAAACACAAAAGTGACTTTTCTCTCAACATAAATCTCCCTCTAAGTGTTTCTGAAATGCCTGCTGGGATATGGTTTGATGCTACGCCATAATAATAAGGCAGGTTTCTGAAATAATTGTGCGAGCATGTGGCATTACAGTGAGCAAGTATGAAGTTTGATGCAATATGCTGAAATAAATGCAGTGTGCACAACAAGGCTAGGGGCATTAGGTTTCAAGCATAGTGAAAAACTGAAATACGTCTGAATAAGGGGGTAAATTACAGTAGGTAAAGCCCAGCAGCTGGTGCATTTACACTTTCAGTAGTATTCACATAAATATATAGTATACAGCATGTACTACAAACATCTGCTGCTACTGTAATTTACACACTTATTCAGATGGATTTCAGTTTTTCACTATGCTTTAATGTTCATGAGAGCCTTCATGGGAAATTACATGCTTTTTTTCTATTTAAAAACATCCAAATATGTAATGTGTTGCATTGTAGAATTTAGTGCATACTACATTTTTTCAACTTAAAAACTGTTGAGGCAAACAACAGTAATCATGTCCTGCAATTCCTTAAATAAAGGGAAATGTTTGCATTCTAGGAAAGATAATTGTGCAGGGCTAGGGGTGTGCAAGACTATATTATTAAAAGGTGCTGAAGTTTGGGGCATTTCACAACAAGGTCACGCAAGAAAATAATAATTGCTTAAGAGGGCTAATAATATTGACCTTAAAATGGTTTAAAGGGGTGGTCCACAGTGTATTTTTAAGACTTGGTTGTGTTTATAAGATGCAAAGCAATGTGTGCTCATGCTTCATTTGTAGAAAATCACAATATTTATGATTATATACAGCTAATTAGCTAACATGAAAACAACCGTCATATTTCCTAGTTCCTCCAAAAGGCCCGCCCTTAAAAGGCTCTGATTGGTCATCTAACATAATTTGCTGTGATTCGCGGATTGGCTCCACGTCACCAGGAAGTATTGCGCTGTGTAAACAGTCAGTCAGAGAAGCTGTTAACCGCAACAGTTTGTGCTTAAATCTGACAGAAAATGAAAAGTACACAGTTGAACCTCATGTCTGCTTTCTAAAATAAAATTTGACAAGGGTCTTTCACATATATTCAGAATAAACATGTGTAAGTAATATGAAACGTTCACATATCGTTGAGATGTAGGATGCAAGGAAAGCCGCTGCATAGATAGACACTTCAGCACTGCTGAAGATTGTGTCTGTTTTCTGCAGTTTGACTGATAAATATGAAGTTGTAGCTAAATTGTTAGTGGTGCATTTCCTATTGTTTATATCCTTGTTTACATCCTTGTTACAACATACCGTTCACACTAGAAACTGTGCATGTAATAGATTAGTTTTAACAAATACAAATACAGGTTGTGGCTCACAATCCACAGCTTCGTTGGTTGGAGGAGTTTTTAGCCGAATGCAGCACTGAACTGGGAGAGATTCTGGAAGCTGTCCTTTGTCAAATGCTAGCTACATATTTTTTTTATAATTCTCTAGAACATAATTAAAATTAAATTGTAAGCACTTCTCTTTGTGTCGTGTCCTTTGGAAGCCCAAATACAGAAACAGAATGAGCTCTGTGCAAATAGCAGTGTTTGGATGGCATTTTAGCTTTCTCTGCTATAAAATTACAGCGCCTCTGGCCACGGCCACTTCGCTGCGCAAGGTGTATGCGTGTGGTGAATGCCATGAAAAATCCATTCCTCTGTTAAACATAATTTGGGAAATACTCACAGGATGGCAAAACATTTTCACTTCAACTGTAAGTTTGCTCAATATTTGTTTTTAAAACAAAGTTAAAGTATTGTCAACTGTAGCTTTTAATTAGCATTATTCTGGTGATATATTTTATGTAAAAATGTGTTTCATGTTGTTTTTATTATTTCTACTAATTTTACCACAAAAGTTGTGTTTTTATGATTTGATGTATGCTTTTACATGAAGCACTTTAAACTGCATCCTACGTATAATTATTAAAATGTAAAACATTTCAATGAAAAAGGACCCAAGTGTACCCATTAGTCTATTTTAGATGAGAGCAATTAGCGCTAACAATCATATCTCACTGCTATTTTATTTAACTATACTTCCAGCAACACTGCAGACACTAAAACATAAAAATAGCCAAATAGTATGCACATCCTGCCATTGATAAGTGACATCTGTGCTTCGCCGCACTTGAAAAGCACCACTGGCATGTTGAATACTAAAGAACCCTGCCGCTTCCAGTCCCGAGGACGTCAAGGATATTTAAAGGCCATCGCAATATTGGAACGGAAACAAACGGATGGCGAATACTTGACAGGAGAAAGACAAACAGGATTGCGTCTCTCACAAAATCACCTCAGGGGAAGATGAAGAGCTCAGGGAGGAGGTGGAAGCGGGGACTCAGCAAGACTTACCACAAATCCGGGCCGACAGAAGCAGGTGTAGCCATGGCCAGGCTCATTCTGGATGCACATTC
The DNA here is from genome assembly GCA_903798205.1 of Danio tinwini. NCBI lineage: Eukaryota > Metazoa > Chordata > Actinopteri > Cypriniformes > Danionidae > Danio > Danio tinwini. The sequence goes on along the minus strand of CAIGQZ010001313.1, from coordinate 3,455,087 downwards.
CCTGGTTGCATGGTTGCAGCAAGCACTCATTAATGTCATCTTCACAGTGAAGACCTGTCCAACCTGCCAGGAACAAAAAAAAAAAAAAAACCCTGTGAGTGCCACAGTAAGCTCAAGCCTATAACCAACAGTCCTCCACCTCCCTCCACTTTTCTACACCATCTCCATTCCTGCATCTTTCTGGAAAGCGTCCAGAGGCGCGCACATACAGATGGGCTGAATACATTTTAATACTCTATGAGGCTTGTGTCTGTTTCAGTATAGGCTGCATGGGCAAATGACTCCCTCGAGGAAGGTAAGTGATTTTTGCATGCTGGAATCAAGATGCATGAATGAGCCAAGACATTTTAGAAATCTTTATCTTCTCTTGTGAACTTCAGATGAGAGATTGTCAGCAGGGTAAAAAGAACTGTCTGAAGGGATTTAAACGTGCACATGAATTCCCACAACTGAAGATCTATGCATTTGAAAAGTGGATGTAAACTTATCCGGAAGTGATTAAAACTGACTGTTAATGAAACTTGGAGGACAAAAGCAAAAACCAAAAAACTCACAAAAGTTACCCTTCAATGTTAAATTTATTTGATCCAAAAATACAATATAAAACCAATATTGTAATACTAAATTAACATTAATATACTATGTATGTAATATATTGTAATACAATATGCATGTTCCTTCATTTTTAGTTGCCTTTCATTTGTCTTTTATTTCTTTAGTTTTAATTTCCAAAATGAATCTTCATTGCACTTTAAGTTTACACTTGTTAACAAGTTTTTAATGATTTATGAAGGAATTATAATGCTTTGTTTCATTCATTTACAAACAGCAGGATATTTACAGCCACTGTATATTCATTGTAAAAATGATTCAGCATTTTAGTTTTTTCAACATGATTTTGTACATTAAAACAACAAAGTTGGTAATTATAGTGGCTTGAGAAACTACATAAACTTATTATTCTTCCATCTTCTTCTTCTTCTTCTTCTTAGACTGATTTCTTTATGCATCTCCTCCTAGACCGTTCATACTACAACCACCAAACTTACTCCAAACCTTCAAACTGGTCTGACTCGGGCTGCTATATCTTTTCGAACTGATCCGACCTACGGTTTTCCGAAAACTGACCCGGAAAAATCGGAAAAGTCCAATTGACTTAACATTGGACCAAACTTTATTACCTCATAACTTTCTGCCAAACTGTCATACAGACTTAAGGTTGGGCTCATTTAGCTCAGACTACCAATCTGCCAATCACTGATGACCATTCAACTTACTAGCCACACCCTAGCAACCACTTATTACACCTTAGCAACTGTCACTTCACTGTAAAAACTGCCATTGACTTTACATTGGACATACTAACAACATACCAATTCATGCTAACAATTAATTAATGCCAGAAACATACTTATTCATACTAAATTCCTGCAACATGCTAGTTTACACTAAAAACATGCTAGCGACATGCTAATTCATACTAGAACCATGGTAATTTATGTTAGCAACTGCCTAGCAACCCCTTAGCAACCACTCAGAACACCTTAGCAACCGCTTAGCAACACCTTAGTTACCACCTAGAACACCCTAGCAACCACCTAGCAACGCCTTAGTAACCACTTAGAACACCCTAGCAATACCTTATCAACCGCCTTGCAAGCATTTAGAACACCTTAGCAACCACCTAGCAAGAAACATGTCAATCCATACTAGAAACATGGTAACCTATATGTACGTATATATGTTAACTGCTTCAAGCTTTTTAAAAACTACTTCAATTACTACATTTTTAAAGCTACTTCAAACTTTCAGATTAGACTTTCCCAAGCCACCATAAAGTTTGTCTATGAACTTTACTTTTCTAGTTCAACTTAACCTGGTAAGTTTTCACTATCTCAACTAGTCTGTAATAGAGAGTTTGTCTTCTCAACATAAAAACATATGCTAAACCAGCATCATTTAAGTTGCGCCCCATACTTCTAATCCAGCAGGTGGCGGAATATGCACCATTAAGTCCGTTTGCCAACTGCTAGTTGAACACTAGAAGTCAGACACATGGGATATTTTTCACCAGATATTTTAATTGTTTAATCATTACAATCGGTAAGTAACGCTTCTTCAAATTTGTGTTATAACTTGTAAAATGACCCATATGAACTGATTGTCAATGTACTGTTCCCAGGTTACACCTAAACACATTTTATTAACTCCTTTGTCCTGCGGCAGCGTCACACACAGTGGTATTGATCATTTTGAACTGTCACTCACTGTATTTTGTCACACTATTAATGTTAATGTACAATTCAATCTATAAACAAACCAATTACAAAGACTTTTACCTCAAACTAATTAGCTGCTTATTAATAGTTAACTAGTAATGTAGTAGTTAGGTTAGGGATGTAAAATAAGATCATACTTTATAAGTGTTAATAAACAGTTAATATCTTAACAATATTAACCAGTAGTAAATTTTGTGAATTGTTTCTTAAACTTCTTACCATACATGTTATAATGCAACTTCTGTGATAATATATCGGTACTAATACTTCAGTAATCATTTTAGTTGGCTAATTTTATTGGCTCCTCAACATTTATAATAGTTATCAATATTAAAAACTTTTCATTATTTTTATGATCTTTTCAAAGAATAAATAGTTAAACTAATTAATATTATTTATCCTAATATTATTAATGTGCCCTTGCTGAATCAAACTGTTCCTATTATTGGGATATTTCACATAAAAAAATTTAACAAATTTGCAATCCAATTAAGATGTACTGTAGGAGACTTTTCACATCAAAGATTTTTATTATTATTTTTTAGCTTAAACTGTCTTTAATAAATTATTAATATGCTATGTAATTGCTACTAGAACTAACACAGAGTAAACAAACAAAACAAACAAACAAACAAACAAACAAACAAACAAAAACATACACAAGCACACAAAAAACATCTTACCAGGGCTCCTAAAAAAATTAAAGGTAATCTTTATATTTTCTTCAAATAAACAGTTTATAATTAAACTAACCCAAATGCAATCCCTTGTGAGTGCCACAGTGAGTTCAACCCCACAGTCCTACACCTCCCTCCACTTTTCTACACAACCTCCATTCCTGCATCTTTCTGGAAAGCATCCAGAGGCGCACACATACAGACGGGCTGAATACATTTTAATACTCTATGAGGCTTGTGTCTGTTTCAGTATAGGCTGCATGAGCAAATGACCCCCCTGAGGAACGTAAGTGATTTTTGCATGGTGGAGTCAAGATGCATGAATAAGCCAAGATGTTTTAGAAATCTTAATCTCTCTTTTGCACTAGTTTTGACATACCATCATCAGAAAGGTTAAAAGCATCGCAAGGAGAGATTCACAAACGTATACGGAACATACTAAACAGTTATTAAGTAAATTAGCTGAAATGTAAACAGTTAAAATGAATGGTTATCAGCACTTTCAAAAATATACATTGTTGATCACACTTTACACTAAGGTTTCATTAGTTATGTATTTAATAATGAGCAATTACTTGTCCATCATTTAATCAATCATAATTCAACATACCAATGCATTATTAAAATCTAAATTTATGTTTGTTAACATTAGCTAATGCACTGTGAGATAACAAGAACTAACAACAAATGACTGTATTTTCATTAAAAACATTAACAAAGATGAAAAAAAAAACTGTAATAAATGTATTAGTCATTGCTAGATCATGTTAGTAAACACATTAACTAATACAGCCTTATTGTACTGGTAGTTTTAACAAAAGATTTATACCCATGGCTCCTATCAATGTATTGAAGTCTTATGAAGAAAAATGATTGGTATGTGCAAGAAACTGAGAATTATATACAACATTATTATGTTTAATAATTAAAAAAAATGATCTGAAATATTTTTAGATTTTATAGTTTGGCTTTTAAAAAGGCGTTAGGGCCACACATAGTCAGCACATCAATCAATCAATCAATCAATCAATCAATCAATCAATCAATCAATCAATCAATCAATCAATCAATCAATCAATCAATCAATCAATCAATCAA
>CAIGQZ010001313.1:3440917-3451023 GCA_903798205.1 Danio tinwini | reverse complement strand
CAATCAATCAATCAATCAATCAATCAATCAATCAATCAATCAATCAACCTACCAACCTACCTATCTGCTTTGTCTGGTTCTCGAATCAGATTGTCTGACAGTTGTGCTATATTCTGCAATATCAGCACTTGTACAGCCTCTTCATCCTTCTGTACTACTCCGCCCACATAGAGTGACAGCAAATCAATAAATATTGCGGCTGTTGGACAACAATGTAATTCTGAGGCTTTTCAAGTGAGAAAGCAGTTTATTTGTAAGGATAGTGCTTGTTTTTCAATATGTCTGCATAATTTTGGAGATTCAGCATAATTTTGGAGATTCAGCGTATCGTCGGCCATGTAGAACAAAGAAATTGACTGTTGACTTTCTGCCACAAGATGGTGACAGAGACCACATAATAAGTCCTTAAAGGGATACATCTAGTTTTCTCAGCGTAAATTTCAAGTTAGAGCTGATCAAATCATTATAGAACTTATTGCTGTAGTTATACTATAGTAATCTAGTAGTGATTGATTTGCTTTGTTTTTTCATGGTTCATTTTTGTGAAATCCCCATTGCAACTAAGAAATACTGGGAAATCTCTGTAGACTGAGGGCAATTCATACTTTTCAGCCTTATAATCTGAGCAAAATTACCTATTTTGTCATCACTTTAGAGATAACGCTAGAGAATCAATCAAACACTAGCTCTAAAGTAACATTTGTGAATTGGCAACGGTTTCTGCTGATCTGACCATCAGCTGCAGATGTTAATGAATGTCGGTAGATAGTTTTTCACACAAAAGGGTTTTTGAGACTCTTTGCATTTGATTTTCTTTTTTTATATACATGATTATGCCTTCAAACTGTTGTAAAAATGCAATATCACATAAGTAGCAGTGAGATATGGCTGTATATTGACACTGTTGGGGCACTAAGGCACATGGCATGCAGCCTCGAGTCAATGTACACCTTCCACCAGTGCCGATATACAGCCATATCGCAATGCTACTCATGTTATATTGCTCATATAAACTACAGTATATGCAACTGTATGATCAAATATGTGTGTTATCTGTACATATCAGGCAGGAAAAACATAAAATATATCAACATGGGGAAAAATGCAGGTCGTCAAGATATGTACAGATGTTATGTATTGACTAAAAGCTTAAAATAGCAATAATAATACTCATTGAAGGTAAAAATGCTTCCACGTGTAATATATTTTCTATAAGTTGAAAGCCTCACCTGGTCGACAGTGGCATTGGTAGCCATTGATGAGGTCTTGGCAGATGGCCCCGTTAAAGCACGGCTCTGAGCAGCACTCATTCATCTCCACCTCACAGAAATCTCCCATAAAACCTGGCCGGCAGCTGAATAAAAGCATTCTTCCTTTAAACATTGCACAGAGAATCAGATGTTTTTATTCTATAAAACCATGTCCCTTTAAAAGGTTGAAGAGAATGCTGTGACTTTCTGAGCCACAGCCTTGAGCCCATCAAAAAAGCAAACATTCAAAAGGGAAAAAAATATAATTAATGACAGACATATGGTCAGCTAAGCTTGTGAAAGCGCTGCCACACAGATGGTGAGCAAACGAAGAAATGTCTCATTAACCAAAGTTTGCAGGCTTATAGCAAAACTTCCTAAATATTTCCAGAAAATTTTCAGATTGGGTCAATTTGTCTGCACCCTTAAAACTGGAAGAGGAATTCTTAAAAACTGACACTCGGTTGACATGTTGTGCATTCACTGATCATTATGAGACTGTTTGATATAAAGCTCTTTGAGTGGTTCACACTTAAAATTCACATTTCAAAGAGTTACAATGACAAATGCAGTGCTTGTAAATCTGAAAAACGCTTCTGCATAAATTCATCTCACATGAAACGCTATAATTCAAAACAAACAAAGAAGCAAATGGTTGTTTCATCCCTGATCCTGTAAATAGAGGTTTGTGAGCAAATAACAGACATGAAGAAACATTAGCAAGTCTGAAGCTCAGCAAAGGAAAGTTGGCCATTTGGTATCAGTAAAAAACCTAAAGTCAAAATCACTGTCAGATGCTCTTTACAAAGTGTTTAAATAAAGCAGCACTGCTGTATATAAATGAGATATACAGTATAAATGTGTGTACACATTTTTTAAATGATTAATAACTAATTTCTTTTGTCTTTGCCATGATAGCAGTACAAAATACTTTACTAGTTATTTTGCAAGATATTAGTACTGAGCTTAATGTGCAATTTAAAGGCTTAATGGTTAATTAGGTTAACTACACTGTGCCAATTAGAACAACATTTTGTGTTAACTTATCTGGATTGAACAGCCGATTCGAATGTTATCACTTGATTTAATGGCCATAATCAGCAGTGGCGGTTCTTGGTGGGGGGACTTAGACTTAGACTTTAATTTAAATAGACTTTTGTTTTTATTATTTTTTGTTTTTAAAGTGATTTTAAACCTTTTAATATACGTAGGAAGTCCTCGGCTATGCATGGATATTATTAATCTGAAATTGAGTGTACACAGTTTTACAAAAGCAGTCTTGAATTTACAAACAGTCGTTAAGTGCCGGAGAACAGATGTAATGCATTGATCAAATTTAGTTTTCAGTCACAATAAAAGTAATATTGAACTCGTTTAGTTTTGCCTATATTAGTTTTTGATGTTACTCTGGTCTAGAACCGCCACTGATTATCAGTGGTTATTAGCTGATAGATATGGGCCAGTAGGGGAATTCTGCACCTACTAGTAGGCTTAAAAGACTGTTATCACCCATCCACAAGGTTAATCAGCTATAGATCACATACGGCTGCAGCCGAAAGTTAACGATAATTATTTATACTATTTATTACATTTCTCATAATTGTATTTTATTAACGTCTACCCCTACCCCAACCCTTAACCCAACCATCACAGTAATCAACCTATCTTACCCAGAAAATGACTGGATGGAGAAAGACTTGGTTCGAATAAATCAGCGCGCTCTATTGTGAATGAGATAAAACTTCACTAATATGCATGATAGAGCTTTGCAGCCTGTTTTAACCTCTTACAGTGTTCAGACAGCAGAGAGATGCCACGCTGTGTTGCCAACCATAATTAAAACAAGTGGAAGAAGAAGAATTATTTGGAGACATGGGTCGTCAGTGTTGTGTTTATTAATGTGCTGCAACAAATGTTTTGTTTTCATTTCTCCACGATGACAGCGCAGCTCACGTGTGAATTACAGTGGTCTGCTAACATGCAACAAAAATATGTTTGTAAGGAATGTTTTTTACCCAAGAGCTTTTCAAATCTGGAAATGGTAAAATCTGGATTTGCAGTTAGTTAGTATCATCAACAGTACTCTTTCAGTTTTTAAAAACATACCTTAGTCAAAATTATTTAGTTACTAAGTTTACAGTTATATCATTAAAATATTTTAGACTGAAAGATCCGCTGTAAATACTGCTTACCGGCGTTGAGCAACAAATTTTTGTTGTGTAGGATTTTTGCCACATTTTGTGACAGGATAGTCTATACACACACGGCTGTTTGACAATATTCTCTGCACCTACTGAGTCTCTGCATCTATTGAAAAATGTGTGTGGTATCAAATTTCATTAGAACAACACTCTTCCAGCAGTTCCTCACATCCAATATCTTGTTTGTCATGGGGGCATGCATGAAATGTTCCTGAATGAAAGTGGGAGTGCTAAACTGCAGTTAAATTTGACAAATTAAGAATGAAATACTCAAAATTACATCAAACTTCGAAGGAAATGTAGATAGCGTGGTGACGCAATAACATTAAACAATCTATTTGCTATAACATGTAAAACAGGATCATGAAAGAAATATTCAAAAAGCAACTCATGAAAACACCTTAATCATAGTATTGTCTTATTCAGAGTAAGGCAAATAATTTCATTACTTATGTCCATGTAAACATAATCACTGTCTATCTCCTCTGCGTCTGTGTTGCCTGTTGTGTTGTGAAAATTTGCGTGCACATACTGAAACTCCCCTTTTCATGCAAACTCTTTCCTCTTTTGCCTCTTGACACTCCCACCTAAACAAAGCTGGACTCACCCACTTTCCTAACTTTTTCAAACTAGAAGTGTGAAAACACCCTGCTGAGACAGGGGAATTTATGGCCCTTTATTTAAAACAACTTATCTATACAAGTTAACTAAACCTAGACCACGTCCTCTTCTATTGTCAAGTAATGTCAACTTTAATATTTAAGTGAGTAAACGTATAAGGCAGTGCAAACACTTGCCTTTTTAAGTTGAAACAACTATATTTTTTGGCAAGTTAAGTCAGTGAGGCATTTGATTAGACAAAAGTGTTTTGTTCAGTAGCCATATTAAAAAAAATATCTTAAAGTTAAAATCTTAAAGTTAAAATCTTTAAATGCCTTTTTTGATATTTAATTTTATTCAAGCCAAATAATAAGAAATAAGACTTTCTCCAGAATAAAAAAAAGATAATAGAAAATGATGTGATGTATGCAGAATAAGGCATTTCTTTTATTCTTGGGCAGCTTTAATTTCATTTATATCAACATATCAGCACCCAGTGTGTTCTGAATCTCTAGCAGTATGCAAAATGACAGAGGCTGATTTAAAATTGATTGAACTCCAGCGTTTTTGGTCTTTAAAATGTGTGCTTTTGTCCATTACCAAATAAGCCAGCCTTTAATACAATCGTTCTGCGAGTCATCAGTCTGCAAGTGATTTTAAATGAGAGTAAACACAAAGTGGGACGGGGGCGTTTGTTTTCCATTTGAGAAAATCAATCCAATGAGGCCTCATTTAGACAGACAATGCTTTCTCATTCCACAGCTGTCTGTCGGTCCATGCATCTGTCCACCTGACATGATGAGAATTGCAAATATCATTATCGCCAGGGCTAATCAGAAAGTCTGGACAGAGGGCTTATTCACATTAGAATATTGTCTTAGGAGGAAGAGATAATGAGATATGTTATGTGTTGGATGGGCCCTTTTATGCAGAATGTGTAATGCACCACAACGCAATTTTAGCCCTTCAGTTCAGCGTTAATGTTGTAGCAGCTGCTGCATAATAATCCACTCTGGCAACCTTACAGACCTTTACAAAGGACCAAGAGGCACCACGGATATGTATCTGAATCAAAGTCTGGCAGTAACTAATTACAGTTAGATATTTAAAAAGAACATGATGTAGGTTTATGGTTAGTTTGCTTCCATTTAAAAGTGCCATATAACAAAAATCTGGACATACCATAGCTGAATAATAAGAGTTCAGTACATGAACATTGCATACAGTGAGCCTCAAACACTATTGTTTCCTCATTCTCATGAAAATCCATTGAGTGTGAAGTCTCCAGGCTAATCAGAACAAAACAAAGTATGTTACTATGCACACAGAATCATTAATATGCATGCCCAAGGCTAAAAATTTATTGGCTTTTCCTAGCAAGATTACGACAATTTTCCCTTTTTTTTAAGATTATCTAAGCTTATATTAAACTTTCTATGTATGTGGAACTTGCTTTTGCAGCAGGCGGTTAAAACGCTAGATGTGCAGGGTGCATTAACAGCATGCAAAATGCTTGCGGCCATAAGAAAATCATTTTAAAAAGACGCCTCGATGCAAAAGTGAGAATTCTTAAGATTTCACATTTGATTTTAATAGAAGACGTGCCCAGGGTATAAGCAATTTGTAATAAAATGTTTGGTATATTGGTATAATGGTCAGGTATTTTGTTAAATTTTCCAAGTATGTTTTTAATGAGGCATCAAACAGATGTAGACTGCTAAATATAAGGCTACGTTCACACAGCGCGCAGAAGTATAAATGCACGACTACGAGCAATGCATGCCCTGTAGGTGACGCTGAAGTATAAATCAGCCTTCAGTGCTCGAATCTGATTTTTTTGCATAGTTGTTCACATTGTTGTTATAAATGTGGCCAATATCAGATTTTCAGTGTGAGCAGATCATGGTACAAAAGTACAGCTATACGCACAGCACAAAATGTCTAATTATGCACACTATACAGTGAATAAAGCAGTTGTCAAATTATGTTTAATATGATTATTGACTTTTTCACAGACATCTGTTCTGTTTTTTATAAACTGTAAATTGTTGTTTTGCTAGTACTAATGTCCATATCAGTCTTTGAAACCTTAAATACGTGTTTTATGATAATTTGTCATTTATGACGCGTGTGGTGAACTCATCAAGGGTTAATGAGCAGCCGCAGATTGAACTGTGAATGCAGGGCTTATGTCTGATGAGGAAATGTATATTGTTTGCAGAGTCTGATAACCTATAGTCTTCTGTTAATTCATTGTCATTAGTTAGAAACACCATAGGCTCCAGTCAAAACTTTAAAGAGAAACTGAAATATTGCCTATTGAAGGATTTTGTCCTCAACAACAAAAAAGTTTAAAAAGAGCATTAACCTGTTACATTTGGCTTTGTTAATGTATTAATTATTTAAGCAAAATATTTCATGTAGGCCTATGTATTTTTTTTCTTACATGCAATTGTATTATGGTGATACTTTTAACGAACAACCCATTTTTTTTGGGAGGTCAGTGGTTAATGTTTGGTTTATGAGCATCAGTTGTCATCAAGCGCCAACCTCCCGTTCTCCCTTGTGTAGCCAATACGGAAGTAAAACTGCAATTCATCGACTCGCCTTTGGAGGCTGGCTCCAAGAAGTCCAGATGTTCACTGACTGCAATGCTAAATTGGCCAATTTTACAGCTGATAAAACATGTTTACAGTCTGGTACAAAAGATGGTTTTGGTGAATATAGTTAATATTACCCTTCATGAAAATGGGGAGTGATTTCTTTTTTATAACTCATCCGTTTAGTTTTTATAAATTGTTTTATAAATCTGCTTAGACAGGCTTTATAAAAAAGCCTGTCTAAGCAAAATGCTAGCAGGCATCTGTAACTCCACTCATGCTCCACTTCTTTGCCCTTGTTTGATATCCGCCGGTAGGTGCGATGACGTGTGAACAAAATGCCTACTTGTAGCTTCATTTTTGCTCTTCAGAAACCTATGGGTGACGTCACGGATACTATGTCCATATCTTTCACAGTCTATGGTTGTCATTCAAAAAATAATCCAAATGAACAACCTTCAATTTTTGGGGTTAAGTATTTGCTCTGTGTGCTATGTCACTAACAGTAGTTCTTACAGTGATAGAATGCCTATACAATTTATAAAACTCATCTTTTTATGTGGAGATTGATTTTACAAATGAACTGTTTTGAACAATTTTGTTTACTGCAAAACAACAACAGCAAATTAACTTTCAGTACAAATATCTAAACATTCATGAATCTGTCAGTAAGGTAAGAATAATAAGCAAACAAAAGAGAAAACAAGGTTATTATCAAACCACACTTACAGTTGATTTTTGTTCGATAAACTGTTCATTTTAAAACTTATTTCATCTTTAATCTTTTATAATGATTTTTTGATGATTATTTATCATTAATGAACAGTGAAGAGTATTGACAGGAAATCATGGGGAGCAGGGGCAGGATCAGCAAAGGACCTCAAGCCAAGATTCGAACTCAGGTCACCATGAGCATCTCGGCACTACACGTCAATGCACTTAACCACTATTGACACTGAATTAATCTTTACTTTAGTTTCATAAATGTTTATTGTATTGGGCAAAAAGACAGAATAAGGAAGAATCAGTGGTATTCATAATTACATTTGCTTGGAATTCTTTGTAGTGTAGATGCTCATTGTGGTCAAATGCATTCAAACAGCCACAAAAACTACAAGGTCAGATGTATTTTCTCTAAACATACAGACCTTTAAAACGATTGTCGCCACTCTCATTCTTTTCATTTTATTGTTTTTACACCATTCATTTATTCAATAATACTTGTCTGAACAACTGATGCATCCTATTTCTCTTTCTTTTGTGTTGATATTTATGGTACTGTATATATCTTTTTTACATGCTTTACCAGTGTAAATACCGTAAAGGTATTCATAGTGTAAATCTGACTTCCACCTTGGCTCATTAGACCTCATAAAATATCAGTAATATCTTCTAGGTAATATACGGTAATATTGATTTTACCTGCATGTGAAATTGGCTCCAGGTCCATCCACACATGTTCCTCCGTTGAAACACAAGGAGAAATTCAGAGACGTCTGCAGACACATGTTCTGGTCAATGTCACAGTTCTTTCCAGTGAAACCATCAGCACATATGCAGGAATATTTGTCCAGAAGATCAACACAAGAGCCTCCATTAAGACATGGATGAGCCTCACATTCCTAAAAGTAAGACATTGACAGTGAAATCAGTAGGGACAGTTTTCTAGAATGATTCATATTACTACATAATGTTGAAGTCAGAATTATTAGCCCCCGTTTAACTCATTTCTAACTGATTTCTTTTATCGTTGCCATGATGACAGTAAATAATATTTTACTAGATATTTTTCAAGACACTTCTATACAGCTTAAAGTGACATTTAAAGGCTTAACTAGGTTAATTAGGTTAACTAGTCAGGTTAGAGTAATTAGGCAAGTTATTGTATAACAATATTTGTTCTGTAGACTATCGAAAAAAAAATGTGCTTAAAGGGGTTAATAATTTTGACCTTAAAATGGTTTAAAAAAAAAAATTAAAACTGCTTTTATTCTAGCCAAAATTAATAAAATACGGCTTTTTTCCAGAAGACAAAATATTATCTGACCTACTGTGAAAATTTCCTTGCTCTTTTAAACACCATTTGGGAAATATTTTAAAAAAGAAAAAAATTATTTAAAGGGGGGCTAATAATTCTGACTTCAACTGTATATACAGGGCTCGCAAAATTTCTAAATTCCTGGTAACCCTTGGGCAGGCGCTCTTCAGTTTTTGGCAGCCCGAATATAAATTTAAGTTGCCCAAATAGAAAATACATTATTTATTAAATAAAGACAAAAACATACAAGATTTGTATTTTTTTATTTTTCTTGAGACTTCTGTGAGTTTCTTTTTCTGTTCTGGAGTCAACTGGGTAAATCAATCCACTGTTTAGATTTGATGGCATTTTTGTTTTTAGTATGTTTAATGAAATGGTTTAACCATTAAAAATGTGATTTCATGAGCTTAGATTACCTTTTGAGGAATGGTAGTATTCAGGTGACTACAGTAAACAATAGTTAAAGTAACCTCACAAAAATACTTACATTTTATGGTGTTTTTGACATTTATGCACATATATGTGAATCCATTAATTACACTTCAGCTTTGTATAAATTATGAGAAATAAAATGCATGATTTTATAAGATACACTTTATAGAAATGTTCAGTTTATTTATTATGTTAATGCAATGTATATTTACAATAGTGGCTTTTTCATAATAAATATATGTGGAAGTGTTTAATGTATCATTATTTTGTATGTTTTATTATTCATTTTCTTTTAGAATAATGGGGAATAAACAATTTAGTAAAGTTGCTTTAGCAATGTAGATTTCCCAATAAACATTTTTAAATTAGGTGAAACCAAAATCACATGCTACAACAATTTAAAATATTCAATTGTGCCAATAACATGATTGGGCAGACTTGATGTTTTTTTTCAATTGGCTCAGCACACTATTATCTTATTGAGACAATGTTAACAGGCTGTTGCTATAATTGAAAAAAATAATTATGCAAAATTTCATTTGGGCCTATATTGAAAAATTTAGATGTGACCAGTTTCTAAAAAAGGTTAAGGCAGTGTTTACTTATTTTTTGTTACAGTGTATAGGGTGAATATGGATAAGGCTAAGGACAGTTGTTGTGGTATGGGTTGGTGTTACTTCTGGTTATGGGGTAGGGTTTGATTTATCAGTGTGATTACAGATACATTTAATTATTTATGTGTGATCCAGGACTACAAAGCCCGTCGTCGAGGTAATATTTTTGGAAATTGCACATCATATGAAAGTTGAATATGCTTTCCATTGATATTTTGTTTATTAAAATAAGTTACTATTGGCTGATATAAAACTATTTGAATATTTGGAAACTGAGGAAGCAATGAATGAATGAATGAATGAATGAATCAATCAATCAATCAGTCAATCAATCAATCAATCAATCAATCAATCAATCAATCAATCAATCA
>CAIGQZ010001313.1:3430888-3440907 GCA_903798205.1 Danio tinwini | reverse complement strand
TCAATCAATCAATCAATCAATCAATCAATCAATCAATCAATCAATCAATCAATCAATGGATGAATCAACAAATAAATGAATAAATGAATGAATGAATGAATCAATCAATCAATCAATCAATCAATCAATTAATCAAGAAAAACATCTTTAAATTTGTCTAAATTAAGTTCTTAGCAATGCATATTACTAATCAAACATTTTTATTTTAATTTATTTGACATAAAATATAAATCAATAATATTGACTCATACATACTCATATTTTTTGCCTATTCCCACAAATACACTTAAAAAACATAAGACCAAAGTCTAGAACAACATATACAAGTACAATGTGAAAAAATGTGGGGTCTCACATAATTTCTTCCTGTTGTCCCAACACAAATTGATTAAGCTAACTTAATTGTTTTAACAAATTTAAGTGGATTGAACATAAAACAATTAAGTTATCCTAAATGCACTCTAGAATTTTGTTGATGCAGCTCAATTCAAATTAGTATTTTGAACAAGCAGCAAAAAAAAATAATTTGAGTTTATGTACAGAATAAGTCCATAGTATCAAACGAATAACTAATCAGATTCGGATAAGAATATATCCATAACCAATATTTTAATAATAAAATAATTTTTAATAGTACAGTATATTTTAAGTAATGTTTCACAAAAAAAACCTTCACTAAATCAAAAGTTTACTGCTTGATCACACCATTTTCCTAGGGCACTAATACAGTTTTTACTGCATGCTGTATGGCTACATTTAATTACATTTCTGTGATTTAAGGACGTTAATATAAAAAGGATATATGGTACATTAGTGGAGTTGATACAGTAAGTGAGTATAGAGAAACAGAATGGCAGATCTCGTCCTATGGTCATTACAGGAGCAAACAGCGGCTAATGATTTATTCCAAACAAGCCTCTGAAGTCCTCCAAGCAGCCAAGTGTTTTGTCTCGAGGGGACATTTAAGGCCGTGCTAGGTATTAAATCAATTAGGGATAGAAGCATTTTAATCAGACACTTGTGTTTAGATGATTCTGTGGTTGTTATCCAGAAGAATTATTCCCACCATCTAATGCATGTAGAGATACGATATATAGGAACAGCATTCAACTGTAGCATTTAAGTTAATACAACCCCAAATCAGAACAAGTTGGGACAGTATGGAAAATGCAAATATAAAATAATAGTAGCGATTTCCAAATTTACTTTGACTTGTGTTTCGTGCAAAACAAAAACGGGCAAAACATCCCTTGACCGCAGTCCACAATCTGTCATCATAAACTTTATTTACGCCATGTACTCCACAACACGAATTTACCGCGCTCACCACCAATGACAACACTTTTCCCCGCGTCACTTCTGGTGTGTGGTACGTTCCGCATCACTTCCGGTGTGTGGTACATTCCCTTTCCGTAAATGATCTGTAATTGCAAATTTGTTTTGGGACTGGTAAAAGTGTTTTGCGTCTTGTTAATTTTTTCTAAAATGTAAATTTGTTTCGTCCTTGGTAAAATAGTTTTTTCTATGTCATTGTGTTTTATGATAGGTAAAAATGTTAATTTTAAATTAAATTTGTCTTGAGCTTTGTAAAAGTGTTTCACATTTTGTAATATTGTTTTGCACTTCCCGACCACCGTATTGCACTAAATAACCTGTAGATTAATTATTACTGTGGTGCATGAAAAGAGAAATACAACTTGTAATAATAATAAAAAAAGAATATAATACTACAATAATATAATAATTTACTTTCTGCACTTCAAAACAGAAATTCGGACCTAACCGAGGCACACAGTCCCCAAATTACATGATATTTGGCAGCTCCATTAAGGGTTGCATGCTGAATGTGCTGTTATCGCCTGGAAATCAAATGTTTTCAGGGTTTTGAGAAAATCACTTTGTTACTTTCGTCCCATGTTACTTTCATCCCCGCTCTCCCCTACATGCAAATTTATTAGACTAATATATTTGATCATACTACCACAACTGCACAACTAAAAACTGAAAATCTGGTTTCTTATATTACGATCTGTCATGTGAGCTCAGATTCAGAGAACACTAAACTGTAAAACTGAAATCAAATCATTCAAAAACCATCGTTACTTTATTCAGCTTTCTAGGGCAGTGTAGAGCACCGGCCGTGAAGATGTAATACAATCTTTATTTATCACCACACGGTTCTGGTTGAACTTGATTCTGTGACTTTTAGATGTCCCTTTAGAAAGCTGCTATGAACTTGAACAACCCCCCACTGCAACCTGGGAATAAGAGCCTTGCTGAAGGGCACGACGGTGATGGCTTATGGATCGCTCTTCAGAATACACCAGCAACCTTTTAGCAGAACCAGACTGAAAACTGAACCAATTACCAGCCTTGATATATTACAACACTACTCAAAGGCATTTCTATTAAGGGTATGCGAACTTGATTGATTTTATATTGTAAATTTATATTTGATTAGCTAATTGATTGAGCACACACACATATAGTATTATACACTAAAACATTGATCAAGAAGTCATTCAAACTTTTGTTACTTTAACTTACTAAAAATATTGGGTAACACTTTATTTTGGTGGTCCATTTGAGTATTAGTAGGCTGTCTGCTTATTATCTGTTAATACTGCTCCTTCAACAGGCATTTAACTGACTATAAGAAACTTTGCAAGTACATGTCAACTTACACTAACCCTAATCCCAACCTAACAGTCTACTTATAATTTAATGAAAATTAGTTAACATGTAGATGCAATGTAACAAACAGAGCATCAAAATAAGGTGTGACCAAATAATGTTTCAAACTATTTTGTTCTTGACTGTATAAGCTTTAACTCTGTTTTATGTAAGTTTAGGGTAATGTGAGCTGAATTGACTTGTAAAGTTACTTTGATTCAACTTAACTTAAGAAAGCAACATTTTTTTGTTTATAGTATAGTATAATTATTTTGTGTACAGTACTCACATATTTACTGTACTGTGTATACTTTGTGCATATACTCTATTTATGTGTAAAGTTAAAAGCAAAATTATTAGCTCTCCAGTGACTATTTGATTATTTTCCAAAAATGATGCAAGTGCTGTTTAACCCTTTTAACTGATTTTTAAATATAATAGTCTTAATAACTTTTTATTTACAGTACTTAGTCTTTGCTGTGATGATATAATACATAACATTGCATACTTTGTTTTGCAAGATTCTAGTATTCAGCTTAAAGGGCAATTTAAAGGCTATCCAAGTTAATTAGGATAACTAGGTTAATTAAGAAAGTCATTGGATAACATTGGTTTGTTCCATAAACAATTAGGGAAAAAGTCTTAAGGGGGTTAAAAATATAATTTTTTTTATTCTAGCCAAACTAAATGAAATAAGACTTTCTCAAGAAGAAATAATAGTAAATACTGATTTACAAAAAAACAACTTAATACATTTGACAGGGCAGTATGATGCCAACAACCTTTGTATTTTTTCACACTATTAATATTTACAGCGACATAGTAATTAATGAATAAAGTATTATTTTCAAGCAGTTTTTTTTGCAAAAACGAATGCCAACAATGTCCATAATATGTAATACAATATGTTTGCCTCATTTATCTATGACCATATAGACAACATTTCTGGAGTAGTCAAGTGGCTTAGTTGCTTAGTTTGTACAACTTTGTGTTTGTGATGA
This sequence comes from Danio tinwini, assembly GCA_903798205.1. Lineage (NCBI taxonomy): Eukaryota > Metazoa > Chordata > Actinopteri > Cypriniformes > Danionidae > Danio > Danio tinwini. The sequence continues at coordinate 3,437,233 of CAIGQZ010001313.1, read as the reverse complement.
AGAGCACTCAGGTTCAAGTCCGGTGAACAGTTCCATAAACCAGAAAAAAGCCATGTAAAATCAAGGTAAAATTATGTGATAGCAGTGCACTTTTCTCTTATGCTTGCTTTTGAACGCACTATTGATTAGGTTTAGTGAAGGTCAGTGGTTCACTGGTCTAGGTGATCTGTGTGACAAGCTCTGCCTTCTTATAGACGTGTAGAAGAAGGACCGAAAATGAAGTGTACAATAAAACCGACATATTTTCTAATTAGCAAAAATGTACACACCCTCTAGTTGATTTGTCACCTTAAACACACAACTAAATGTACCCAGCTAAACATTTTTTACTTTTCACATTTAATATTCATATTTCTTATAGATGTGCACAAGAAGGACAAACAATGAAATGTACAACAAAACTTACGGATTTTCAAAATGGCAAAAATATACACAGCATGCTCTAGTGGATCTGACATTTTAAACGTGCAACAAAATATACCGAGAGCAACATTTTATGAATCGCATGCCTTATAGACATGTTCAAGAAAGACATCAAATTTAATTTACAACAAAACTTTAAAACTTTTCAAATTAGCATAAATGCATCCACCCTCTAGTGGATCTGGTATTTTATACACACAACAAAATATACTCAGAGCAACATTTTACGTTTCGCATTTCACGTTTCTTATTTCTTATAGACGTGTACAAGAAGACAGAAGATTAAATATACAACAAAAACTAGAGATTTTCAAATAAGCAAAAATGTACACAGCACCCTCTAGTGGATCTGGCAATTTAATCACGCAACTAAATATACCCAGAGCAACATTTTTGTTTCAAATTTTGCATTTGTATTTCTTATAGACGTGTACAAGAAGACAGAAAATTAAATATAAAACAAAACCTACTGATTTTCAAATTAGCAAAAAATTTACACACCCTCTAGTGGATTTGTCTTCTTAAACACGCAACTAAATGTACCCAGCTAAACATATTTTACATTTCACATTCATATTTCTTATAGAGGTGTACAAGAAAGACAGACAATGAAATGTACAACAAAATCTACAGATTTTCAAATGAACAAAAATGTACACAGCACCCTCTAGTGGATCTGGCAATTTAACCACGCAACAAAATATACTCAGAGCAACATTTTACGCTATGCATTTTGCACTCGTATTTCTTATAGACGTGTACAAGAAGACAGAATAATTACATGTACAACAAAACCTAGAGATTTTCAAATTAGCATAAATGTACACACCTTCTAGTGGATCTGGCATGCGCAACTAAATATACCCAGAGCAACATTTTACATTTCGCAATTCGCATTCGTATTTCTTATAGACGTGTACAAGAAGAACTGAAAATTAAACATACTACAAAACCTACAGATTTTCACATTAGCAAGAATGTACACAGCACTCTCTAGTGGATCTGGTATGCACAACTAAATATACCCAGAGCAACATTTTACATTTCACATTCGTATTTTGTAGACATGTATGAGAAGGACAGACAATTAAATGTACAACAAAACCTACAGACTTTCAAATTAGCAAAAATGTACACACCCCCTAGTCATCTTAAAAACGCAACTAAATGTACCCAAAGCAACATATTTTACGTTTAACATTTTGCATTCGTATTTCAGATGAGACTGGGTTTTATAATACAGTCTGTTTTTGTGTTCCTCACTCCCCATACAGGAAAGAAATGACAATAAACTAGATCTGACAGGACGTCCGACTGGGATCATTCCAGCACACATTTGTGGCAGTGCTGAACGTCAAAAAGTAAATCCTGTCAATAGCGGGTGTAGTGATACGCAGCTCAAACCACAGAAAAAAGTGTGTCAGAGACTCTGTTTGTATTCTTGTTTGATTCCACATTCTGTCCTAACCGTTTTACATGACAGTTCCCTGTTTGCTGAATGAAATGTGGAGGCCACGTCTCACAGACTCACTGTCACTGTTAAACCTTGAACTTTGATTTCATTACAGCCCGGGGACTCTTTGGACACGAGTCTCTCCATTTGACATAATGTGCATATTCATTCTGATTTATGATTCTGTGAATGAATGCTGCGTGCTTTATGGGCTCAGAACTGTTTGTATTTCTGCATATCTACATTCTGTTTATAGGTTTTCATATGCTAAGTAACTTTCAGCTGCAGATTTTCGAGTAGATTTGCATTTCCTGAAGGAAAAAGCAGAGCTGGAAGTGCAAGGAGAGAGAAGTGTGTAAGAAAGGTTTAGTGATTGTTATGGCTCTCACGTTTCTGTGTATGGAAATCTACATAGAAGGTTATGGTTAAATAGAAGATGCAATAAACAGGCAAAACCCTCCCACCAACAGAAACTCAAATGTCATAATTTCTGTAACATAATCTCTGGTGAACATTCTGTTCGTAAAACGTAAAACGTAAAAAAACAAAAACAACAACAATAACTTAACATTAGCCTTGATAAATGATACATACAGTTGAGTTGAAGTCAGAATTATTAGCCCCCATTTGAATTTTTTTTTTCTATTTTTAATTTTTCCCAAATGATGTTTAACAGAGCAAGTAAATTTTCACAGTATGTCTGATAATATTTTTTTCTTCTAGAGAAAATCTTATTTGTTTTATTTTGGCTAGAATAAAATCAGTTTTTATTTTTTAATAAACCTTTTAAGGTCAAAATTATTAGCCTTTAAGCTATATTTTTCGATAGTCTACAAAACAAGCAATTGATATACAATGATTTGCCTAATTACCCTAACTTGCCTAGTTAACCAAATAACCTAGTTAAGCCTTTAAATGTCATTGTATGCTGAATACTAGTGTCTTGAAAAAATATCTAGTCAAATATTATTTACTGTTATAATGGCAAAGATAAAATAATTCAGGTAATAGAAATAATTTATTATAACTATGTTTAGAAATGTAATGTAAAAAAATATATTTTCGTTTAACACAAAAAGGGGGGGGGGGAAAAAAAGGGGGGGCTGATAATTCTGATTTCAACTGTATTAATGCACTGCAAAAAAATATTTTTTTACTTGGGATTTTTTTCAAATATCTTATACTTAGAAAACAAATCTACTACAAAATATAAAAATAAAAACTATAAATAAATTATTTCACATTTTTTTTGTCTTGTTTCTAGTCAAAAGATCTAAAAATACTTAAATCAAGAAGCATTTTCTAGACAAGTAAAAAAGATTGTCTATTTTTGGCCAATGGGGTCAGCAAAATAATCTAATATTTAATCTTTTTGCTGACCCCATTGGCCAAAAATAGACTCTTTTTTACTTGTCCCATTAGCAGATTGTTTTGATTCAGTTTCAGTAAAAACTTACCTAATTGTGTTTTAGAAAACAAGACAATATTTTTTACTTGTCAAGAAAATGCTTCTTGATTTAGGAATCTTCAGATATTTGGACTAGAAACAAGACACTAGCTGCATCCCAAATCGCATACTTATGCACTATTCTACGTCATTTTGTAGTATAAATAGTGCAAGTAGTGTGTTTACACTGAAAACTCTAAAAATATTAAGTACACTGCAATCTGCACGAGGATAAAGACTGATCCTTCTCCATTTGGCCTCTTTACTTTCTCTTTACTTTACTTTTACTCTTTAATCCTTTACTTTCGTGGAGTAAGGAAATGATTGTACACACTCCACTAAAGACATCCATTAGCCTACATATTTAATTTAGTTTGATAAGAGCAAAGATTTGTTTCAAAACCGTTTCCAAATTCAGTACTAATTTCCAGAAAACGAATAAATGAACAATTATAAAGAAGTGTGGTCAAAAAACTGAGTTATATCCTAACACACATCGTATTCTTATGCCCCATATGGTATACGGTATCTCCAAAACTCGACAGATGGACAAATCTAAACTTGTTTTTATTAAAACCAATATAAATATGCATGTGATAAATAATACTACATCTAATAATAACATTATACAAATGCAAAAAGTCATGAATTGAAATTGTCATGAACTGAAAAAAGTGCATGGAGGTTGTGGTTTTTATATTTATGTAGAAAATAATCATTTTTGTAACATGTTAATCCTTTAATTATTTTCATATGTAAAGATATTTGTGTATTGCTGTGCATCCTGTGTGCATTAAGCAATGTGTAAGCATTTGAACCCACATAGGCGCATCCCTAACACGCTCTGCACTAGACTTTAGACCTGCTTTTAGATGGTCAGTGGCGTGGTCTATTTCAGTTTTTCTAAATAGCAATGCGCCAACAATGCACCTTAACACACCTCTATTTTTGACCAGCAGACCCATGAGTCCACAAAGTGATGCAAATAGAATTGCTATTTTAACAACGTGGTGCAAAACATGGAAATTAGTGTTGCGCTGGTCTGAAAATAGCAACAAATCACGTCTTGCGAAAGCCTTATTGCGGGTGTATGATAGGGCCCATTATGTTAAAGCATTTGTGGCCACCATTCTGCTGACATATATAATATACATCAATAACTAGCTCAAAAGATGGACTGATAATCTCAATTGGACAAGCTAAAAAAAAAAAAACATGCTTACATTAATGTTGATCTGGCATCTGTGCCCGGTCCATCCAACTTCACACTGACAGCTGAATGCATCAATTTCGTCCAGGCAACTGCAATGAAAAAAGAGAGTGTTTATGTGCTCTGACATGTGCAAATTCTGCATTCATTATTTATGATTTATGAGAGATGATTTTACATGTCGATGAAGCAGCAGCTTCAGCCACGTTTACCTGCGCAGTGATTTCTGACAGAGGCTTTACAGTAAAACAGCAGGACTAATAAAACAACAAGCTTATAAAAGGGATTTTCATTAGTGAGGTTCTTGTAAATAATATACGATCAGATCATATTAGAAATGCTGGAAAGTCACATGCACGACACTGAAACTTTCCCACTCCTGCTGTCTTGATGAAGTCACATTGATTGGTAATTAATGTGCAAGAGCTACATTTACTAGGTTGTGATTAAACAGCTCATTTGCTGTTTTAACAGCTAATGCCAGGTGACATCCCATATCTTTTATCCACCCTAAAAACTCATAAGCAGTATAATGGCATAATAAAGTTTAAAGATGCATCTTTTTATAAACCTATGCATGTTTATCGGCATGAACTGTGTTCCCCATTTCATTTCTAGATTTTACAGTGCTCAACAATATGAATGGCAAATGGCCAGAGGGAGATAGGCAAATAGGCAGCTTTGGTTGTGTTTGATGTGCAAAACATTGCTGCAGATTTTGCTGATATAAATGTTATATATTTAGCTGTTTTACATATTTTTAAATGGCATATAAAATACATAATCATTTTAAATTTATGTTTTTACTCTAGTAGTTATATAAATATCTGAAACGGCAAGACATAAACTTGGCGTTCAATTATAATAATCTAAGCGCATGGTCTTATTGACCTATAGGGCATGTCTGAATCTACTTTTGCTATTTTAAGGACGAAAAAAAAATGGAGTGGCTGCATTTAAGTTGCATTAGTTAAGTTATTTTTTGTTGCATTGATAAGTACAAATGTAAATGGCTAGCCAAAACTAGACAGTAATGAAAATAGCATTAACAATCCGTCTTGCTATACTGTACATACATTTTTAATTACAGTGGCAACACACAGCTAACAACATATGTGCACTTTTAAATAACAAACCTAAGATGCTTTTCAGGTATGTTTCCCAGAGGAAAAATCTGTTCAACTCAACCTGTGTCTATTTAAGGCATTAGCACTTTATGCAAAATCAAATTACTACTGTAACTTGGTTAGATGCTCAAAGTGCAAGAAACAGCTGGTAATGACTAATTATGTTGTGTTTACGGAGTACCAGACTGCCAAACAGCTAATTGAGAGTGAGCTGGCAAAAAGGACCGTGAGCACATTTAGTTTTTTAAAAGACTCACAGGTATACTCTCTCTTTCAGAATGGATGGGATGGCCATTTACAAAACTCTCAATCACAGAGCTGGAAATACAAGTGGTTACGGCTCAGCAAGGTTAATGTACCTCCCATGAACACAGGGTCCGGATGAGCACTCGTCAGTGTTTCTCTCGCAGTGATCGCCCATGAAACCTCTGGAGCAAACACACTGGTAACCATTAAGGCCGTCAATGCAGCTCCCGTTGTTTCGGCATGGATTAGATTTGCACTCATCAACGTTCAGCTCGCACCATTTACCTTCGGGAAGAACAAAATCAATAGCAGATAAATACATCACATTTAGAAATACTCGGATATCAAGGTGATGGATTCATTCATTATATTTATAATGGGTGAATGTCAGATTTCTTTCTTTCTTTCTTTCTTTCTTTCTTTCTTTCTTTCTTTCTTT